>PVIH01003588.1:0-157433 GCA_004025045.1 Sigmodon hispidus
ATCCACCCATCCATCCATCCATCCATCTATCCATCCATCCATCCATCTATCCACCCATCCATCCATCCATCCATCTATCCATCCATCCATCCATCCATCCATTCACTCATCTCTTTTTTGATATTAAGTGCTCCAAATCACGTAGTGTGCTAGAAGCCAGAAAAAAAGAAGAGAAAATATCTCAAGAGAACTTTTTTTTCCCAATGGTGGAAGAAGACTGAGAACATGGTTGGAATGCACTTTGAAAGCTTTGAACAGAGGTTCCCTATATTAAAGGTCTCTATGGAGAAAATTTGGAAACTTGGAGATGGACAGATTTGTGGTTTAAATGAATAAGTGGTGGAGCAGCGAGAGAGGAAATGCAAGAACGTTGGCAGACTAGAGAAATAGTCGATTTGCATGAAGGGAACATTTGTTGCTTCTGTCAGTAAGCACAGAAATGTTGTTCTTTTTATCTACCTAACTCAAGAAGGACCTGTGCAAACTGAAAAACACCTCCTGTAAACACAGGGTTTGCTCTCTTTAAAAATAGACTTTTGATTTTATGTATATGAATATTTTGCCTGCATGTGTATCAGTGGATCATATGCATGGCTGGTGCCTGTGGAGGTGAGAAAAGGACATCAGATGCCCGGGAACTAGAGTGATGTCTGGTTGTCAGTTCTGTGCACTGAACCCATATCCTCTGCAAGAATCAAAAGTAGTCTAAATATTACAAAATTTCTTTTTTTTCATTATACATTGTTATTTTATTTTTTAACTTTTTATTTATTTTTTATGAATAAAGTCATATTTTTATCCATGTATCCCCTTGTTCAGACTCCTTTCTCCCTCCCACCCCTCCCATCACTCTCTCTGCTCCCCATCACTTTATCTCCTCCCCAGCAAGGGCAAGAGGTCTCAAGGTCCATTACAAATTTTCAAGCCATCTCTCCAGCCCCCTCTACTTTTAAAAATTTTGTATTAACCTGTTTATCTTTCTCATGCATATTCTGAACTGACTGCAGCACACACACACACACACACACACACACACACACACGAGAAACATACGTATACATACTCAAATCTTAAATTCGATATACTCTTCACCTGTCCTTAGGCTCAATAACCAGGTATGGCGAATTCATTATTAATTTTGTCTCTGTCATCTATTTTTACATCTACTCCACCCAGCTTTATGTTATGTAAATATTTCATAATTGTCTCTTATTTATTTGTTATGTTATTATAACTATGCCAATCCAACTGGCACATGGTGAGCATGCTTTTTTCCCACCCACATACCATTAGTTAATGATGCCTCACAGTAATTCTACGGCTTTCCCATTTTGTCACTTATTTGCCTCTTCTTTAAGTGACAATTCCCCTATCATGCTACCAAACATGTTGAAGGATTTGAAAATCCTCAAAAATCCACACGTACCCACTGTCTGATGTAGTGGGATTGTGTTCTGTTCCATTGTAAATAATTGTCCTGCCTACTGGTTTAATAAAAAACACTGATTGGCTAAAGGCAGACTGGAAGTGTGGGCAGGACTAACAAAATGCTGGAAACAGGAAGAACAGAGCAGAGATGACAGAGAGAAGCCAGAGAAACACCAAGATGAGACACTAGCAGATGCAGAGAAAAGAAGCTGAAATGGTGCTCTGAGAATAGGTACTGAAGCACACGGCTGAGCAAGATAAGAATCATAGATTAGAAGAGAGAGTGACTGGGAGGGGCAGGACGGGGAAGGGAGTTTGAACAAGGGATACATGGATAAAAAAATGAGATTTTATTCATAATAAAAAAGAAAAATAAATCAAAAATACATTTAAAAAACCAAAAAACAAAATGAATATATAAAAAATAATCATAGGTTAGTTTAAGAGTAAAGAGATAGCAAATTATATGCCTGGGCCATAGGCCAATTAGCATAAAATAAATATAAGCATCTGTGTATTCCTGTGGGACTGAGAGACTGAGGGTTAGTGGGACCGAACCTCAGGGCTAGGCTGGAAAGGCCGGGCCAGAAACCTACTGCTACAGTATGGCTATTTACCTCTGGCTCTTCCTTCTAGAACACAGCTCTTTCCCAAACCTCCTTGGGAAAACACTACCCATCCATCATGTTTCAGTCACATTTCAGATCCGTAGAAAAGCATTCTCTGGATAAACCCAAGCCCCCAACAACGACACAGGCTGGTGATCTTACCTGAGTTTTCACATCAATTTATACATACACCATAACATACTACTGTTTTTTGAAGGGATTTTTTTTGTTCTTAATTTTGTGTCCATGTGTGTATGTGCATATGTGTGCAGTGCCTATGGAGACCAAAAAGGGTTGTGAGATCCCCTAAAGCTGTAGTTACTAATGGTTGTGAGCTATTCACAGTCACAGCTGGGACCTGAACTCCATGAGAACGGTTAATACTATTAACTCTGAGCCATTTCTCCAGCCCGACATGACTTCTAACAGCAATTAAAACTCAGACTTACAGACTATATTTAGACAAATAATCTGAGAAATTTATAAGATGTATTTTCGTACTACAAAAATCAACCTTTCAATTTGATATCTATGCAATTCCAATATTCTATTCAGTATAACACTGGGCTTTTTCAGTTTTAGGGCAGAAATATTCAAAGAAAACACAAATGTCTAGGCAGCATATTCCCTATGGCTTTGCCTGAGGTACTTGCACAAACAGTTGTCTGCAAATAATATGTCTACTATGATATTTGCATAACCTCTTGATAAATCATTTTCACATACATTTTCCTCAGTGCCAGTTCACACCTGCAAAGTGAGACAAGAAGAATGTGTGTTAAAAAAAGATGCAGACTTTAGTGCTCTTAACCCATTTCAGTTCCTGACTCTGCTGCCATTGATTGACTGCATGATCTTGGAACAGTTTTCTACCCAAGTTCTGCTTTCCAAATGTACAATGCAGATAAAAGTTCCTGACTTCCAATGCACATTAATATAGGCATCATTATTTTCTCATTTATTTATTTTGATTTATCTCCACAAGCTATTTGTAAAACTACCTAGTGCTGTTCATTCTGGTCAGTGTTGGAATGACTGTGATACAGAATATCAAAGAGCATGTATTCTAGGAAAATCAGGCAATAAACAGAGAAACAAGTGAATGAGTAATCACAAATCCAAATGTGCTTTGTATATGACTTAAACAAAGCTACTACC
The DNA here is from genome assembly GCA_004025045.1 of Sigmodon hispidus. Classification (NCBI taxonomy): domain Eukaryota; kingdom Metazoa; phylum Chordata; class Mammalia; order Rodentia; family Cricetidae; genus Sigmodon; species Sigmodon hispidus. The sequence goes on from PVIH01003588.1 coordinate 3,195, forward strand.
AACCAGGAAGATAGCATGGGACAAAAAAGAGAAGAAAAAGTTTATCTGTGTATGACGTGAATTAACTAGGAAGTTAAGACCTGGAATGCAATAAGCCAGTCAGTGTCAGACATGATATAAGGACAGTCTAGGCAATGAGAGCAGACACTGTAAAGAGCTGAGCTAGGAATGTGTAATCCTAGCTTTCTTCCTGTACATGAAATTGAAGTAAATTGTAATTAAGTTACCTGCTCATTATTAAATTCTGATCTCCATCAGACAGATTACTTTGTATGTTATGTATTTATTTTTATAAAAAAGAATTTATAAAGAAACTACCCATTAATTTATATAAAGGTGGACAACCCTAGGATCTAGATAGTTTAATGACTGCTATCTCCATATTGGAGAGAATAAGAATGAGGTAAGGGCTTAATTCTTGGAACAGTTCCAATCCAGCACTAAAGACTTGGACAATTCATTGAGTATCCCTGGACTTCAGTCCACATTTGAAGGCTAAAGAGGCTGGATTTCTATGTCAGTGAAGAATTGTAGCAGCAACTGTAGCTGGAGACGAATAGATACACTCACTCATTAAAAGCAATGCAGAAAGAAAAACAAAATTGGCTTTTCTTTACTCATTCTTATATCCAGGTGATCTACTGGATGCTACTGTATTCTCTCTACAATTAATCCTTCCTAGAAATGTGCTCAGAGACCCATTCATATATACTTTTTAGTTGGGTCAAGATCCTTCCCTTGTATTAAGACTGGGCAAGGCAAGTCAGTATTAGAAATAGGTTCCTGAAAGCCAGCTAAAGTATTAGGGATAGCACCCGCTCCTGCTGAGAGGAGTCCCACACATAGACTAAGCTACACAAATGTCACACATATATACAGGGCCTATGTTAGTTCCACGTGGGCTTCCTAACTGTGGATGCAGTCTCTGTGAGTTCCTATGAGTCAATGTTAGATGTTTCTGTAGGTTACTTAGTGATGTCCTTGACCACCCTGGCTTGTACAAACCTACCTCCCTCTCCTCAGCAGGATTTCCTGAGCTCAGTCCAATGTTTTGCTCTGGGTGTCTCCTGTCAGAATAGCTAAGGTCAAAAACACAAATGACAGATTATGCTGGAGAGGATGTGGAGCAAGAGGAACATTCCTCGAATGCTGGTGTGATTGCAAACTTAGACAGCCACTTTGGAAATCAATATTAAGGTTTCTCAGAAAATTGGAAATTGATCTACCTCAAGACCCAGCAATACCACTTTGGAGCATATAATTAAATGATGGTCAATTATACCACAAGTACCCTTGTTCAGCTATCTTCATTGTAACTTTATTTGTAATAGACAGAACCTGGAAACAACATAGATGTTCCTCAACTGAAGAATGGATAAAGATAATATAGTACATTTGCATAAAGGCTATTTGATCTTCTTTCTTTATTCTAAATGGAGCAAAGGTTTTAGCTTCTGGAATTAGTGTCTTGGAAATTTGACAGAAACTAAACTGACTCTATAAGTTGATTTTGGTAATGTATCCATTTTCATAATATTAAATATGCTATTCCACTAACATGAAAGTTCTGTCCATTTTCCAAGATCTTTTCTAGTGAAAGAAAGTAAGATTTCTTAGATTTTGGTTGTTTGGGGTATTTTTGCTGTTATTGTATTTTTTAACTTTCCAGTGCCACATTGCAACTTAAGATTAATGTATTGAGATTATGCAGGTATTCTTTTGTTCTTGAAGAGATTAATCACACATGGTACAAACAGGAATATTAATTAATCAGGTGTAATATTTTAACTACTATGACCCAGTGGTTAAAATCATAACATACTTTCACATGTATTAGCAAAAGACATACCTGAACATGTTCTTTGGTGATAAAAATTTGATTAGCTCTAGTTGAAGCTTCAGTGGTTATGGTGGGGGTCAGGAAATGAAGATGGAGAAATGATCTCCACCTAAATGAGAGAAGGCTGAGCCTAGAGCTGCCATGAACTGGAGAAGCACTGCATCACTTGAGCCTTGGCCTTTCTCCATTTTGTTACTTTTAAAAGTTGAAAATATCAACACCAACTTCCCAGTACGACTTGCTAGGATCAACGTGACAATTGTTTCTTCATGAAGAGCCTTTTATATTAAACAACTATAGATAACTTGTAAAGGCACATTATGTACCCAATTTCTGACATATTTCACATCTTTTTCCACTTGTCACCAGCTTAAATCATTTATTATTAATCTTAAATGTAGAAAAATATGAGTTTGTGAAAATTGAATAAATATATTTATTCCTGGGATAAGATTTGATAAAGCTTGTGTATGTGAAGGGGTAGGATATGGATTAAGTTGCATTGCAATGTCCCTCTCAGATTTCCATTTAACATGACAAAGAAGTGGCCACCACAGAATCAAATTTAGAAAAAAAAGCATATAAATTACAAGGTCATAATGTTCTGATGGGTTTGAAATCACATCTTACTTAAGATGTGTGACTTCATACAACCTCCTTTATGCTTTGCTACCTCATCAAAGGCTTTTGCATTCAGGTATAAAATTTACTAAATAAAGATAAAATTAAAAAAAGAATTCTGAAAGCATACATCAATTTAAAATATATTCTGACAATTTCTCAGTTATTTTTCCATTCCTTTTCCAAAATGGCTCTTCCATTTCCCTGTTTCTCTAGAGTAACAAAGCTGATCAAATAAACATACATTTAAAGATGATTTATTAGGCTGGCTTTCCAAACATGGTTGCAGTTGAACAAAGATGACTGTCTCACACTAAAGGGTTATGAGAAACTGGTACTTGCTCATTCATTAGGTTGGGTGCCTTAGCAGTCCTAATCTTGTGTTGAAGACCTGGGTAATTTCTAGAGCTTCAGGTCTTCAGTTTACAACAGCAATCAAACAGAGTTGTTTCTAATATCAGTGAATGCATCAATAAGGTAGGTGAAGTCTTCAGTGAGAAAGATGTCTAAGAAAAAAAAAGGAAATGTTTCTTCATCTATGTCTTTGTATCTTAGCCACTATCAGAAGGCACCATACATATTAAAGGTTCCATCTCCCACATCACTCAAAGCACTCAAGGCTGTACCTCACAGCCATGCCACAGGCCAACTGAATGTAGCCAGTCCTTCACTGAAACTCTTCCCAAGTAATTCTAGATTGTGTCAAGTTTATGATCAAAGCTAAATTAAAACTAAGATATTGGTTGACAGGTGCCGCTCCCTGAAGTGTGATATTCCTCTGAGCTCCTATATTACTCTCTGTGTTATTAAAGTTCTAGTTGATTACATGCTTGTTCATTCATTAGTGATGTCCTAAAGGAAGAATGCCTGGTTATCAGCTCATATTTTATACACACAATGCTCTTTCATAATGTTTTTATTGATTATTTGGGAATTTCCATCATGAATGCAAGCATAGTTACTGCCCAGTTTTCCCATGTCTACCTTCACCCTTGTGACCTAGCCCTCTCCCTCCCCAACAAAGAAAAAGAAAGTCCATTTAGTATTGCCCATATACATACTGGAGCATGGTCAAACTCACAGTGGCCATTCTTTTAAAAACAAAAAACAAAAAAACTGAGTCCTTCCCCATCTACACCCCAGTCAAAGCCATCAATTGTGAAAGGTTACATTTCAACTACTTACCAAAATTTTTAAGAGTTATCTTTGATGGCTTTCTGGCTAGTCTGTTACTCTTTTTGTTTGGGGTAATTGGTGAGGAGTACTGTTTGTCACAGAAGCCACAGTGTTTTCCCCTCTTTGTCAACTGTGAGTCTACAGTCATCAATACCTTGGCAAAAGTTAACTTTCTTATTTTTTAGAGTCAGCAGGAGTATGGACCATGAACTTATACGTGGTTTCTGGTGACAACATGGACCATGGCAAATCACATGGTTTCCAAGGTTTGCATACAACAGGGGGCTCAGCATGGTTTCTAGTGGCAGTACAGAATAAAGATATCACCATGGTATCTGCTGTACTCTTAACGAACATTGGACACTTCTTTAATATTATTTAAAATTCTTCTGTTGAGAATTCCCTGTTTAGATCTGTACTCCATTTTTTAAACTCCATTTAGTTATTTTGTTTTGTGATATCTTCTTTTTTTTGTGCCTCACTTCTGCACTGATGGCCTCTGGCAGGGGTGTGGGTGAGGAAAACCTTGTTTTCTTTAAGGGTCTGGCCACAGGAAGTTTAATTATGCTCCAGTAAGTAAATGAGCAGCATGAATGGGCATTTTTCATAAATGGGATGTTTATAAGAGTAGGTATGAATCTGAGAGGACTGATAACTGAGAAACATACATACACACACACACACACACACACACACACACACACACACACACACATATATATATATATATGAAAACCACAGGTTTGAATTAGAGGTTAATGAAAAAAGTGGTCTCCTATGCCAACGAGTTCAAGGCTGCTTTCCACTTTTTTCTTCTATCAGGTTCAATGTAACTTTATTTATGTTGAGGTCTTTGATCAATTAGGACTTGTGTTTTGTGCAGGGTAATAAGTATAGATCTATTTGCATTCTTCTACATGTTCCCATGCTACTATGCCAGCACTGTTAACAAAAAGGATGCTTTTTTTCCCATTGCACAGTTTTGACAAGAATCAGGTGTTCATAGGTATGTGGATTAATGTCAGGTTCTTCAATTCGATTCCAATGGTCAACATGTTGGTTTTTATGCCAGTAGCAACCAAGTTGTTATTATTACTATAGCAATATATGATGGCTTGAAGTCAGGGATGGTGATGCCTTTGGAATTTCCTTTGTTGTATAGGATTGGTTTTGACTATCCTGGGTTTTTGTTTTTGCATATGAATTTTAGTATTGTTCTTTCAAGGTCTGTGAAAAATTGTGAGGAGATTTTTAATGGTGATTGCATTGAATCTGTAGATTGCTTTAGGTAAGACTGCCATTTTTACTGTGTTGATCCTACCTATCCAAGAGCATGGGAGATCTTTCCATTTTCTGATATCTGCCTCAATTTCTTTCTTCAAAGACTTAAAGTTCTTGTCATATAGGCCTTTCACTTGTTTAGTTAGAGTTTCCCCATGATATTTTAAGTTATTTTGGCTATTGTAAAAAGTGATATTTCTCTGATTTCTTTCTTTGCTTGTTTATCATTTGCATAAGGAAGGCAACTGATTTTTTTTTTTTAGTTATTCTTGAAGCGTGCCATATTACTGAATGTTTTTATCAGCTCTAAGAGTTCCTTGGTAGAAATTTTAAAGTCACTTATATATATTATCATATAATTATTATCATATCATCTGCAAATAGTGATACTTTGACTTCTTCCTTTCCAGTACCTTTGATCTCCTTTTGTTGTCGGATTACTCTTGCTAGAACTTTGAGTAGTTTACTGAATAGATGTGGAGAGAGTAGACAGCCTTGTCTTGTTCCTGATTTGAGTGGGATCTCTTTGAATTTCTCTCCGTTTAGTTTAATGTTGACTATTTGTTTGCTGTACATTGCCTTTATTATGTTTTGATATGTTCCTTTCATCCCTGATCTCTCTAAGACCTTTGTCTTGAAGGGGTGTTTAATATGGCGAAAGGCTTATTCAGCATCTACTGAGATCACCATGAGATTTTTTCTTTAAGTTTGTTTATATGATAGGTTACATTGACAGATTTTTGTATGTTGAAACTTGGCCATCAGAAAATTAAAATCAAAATGACTCTGAGATACCATCTTACACCTGTCAAAAACACTGATGGCCATCTATGTTGGAGAGGATATAGAGAAAGGGGAAAGCTCCTCCACTACTAAAAGGAATATAAACTTGCACAGTCCCTCTGGAAAGCAGTTTTTCAGAAAATTGGGATTCAGGCTACGTCAGGACCCAGAAATTCCATTCTTGGGCATATACCCAAAAGACGCTCAACTACACCACCAGAACACTTGCTGAACTAACAGCAGGCACCATTGTTCATAATACCCAGAACCTATAAACAATCTAAATTCCCCTAACCTGAAGAATAGATTTTAAAAAGGTGATACATTCACACCATGGAATATTACTCAGCTGTAAAAAAAAAAAAATGAGATTGTGAAATTTGTTGACAAATAAAAAGAACTAGAAAAAAATCATTCTGAGTGACCCAGAAAGACAAATACAAACTTACATCAAATGACTAATGGAAGCAGATGCAGACACCTGCAGTCTAGCACTTGGCCAAACTCATTGAGTTCAGCTGAAGAGACAGAGGAGCAATTAGAGGAACAAGGGGAGGGCCAAGAGCACAGTGGAGAAAACCATGAGGACATCTGACCCAAGCTAATGGGAGCTCGTGAACTCTGGACTAAAAAATGGAGAGCCTACAAGGGACAAAACTAGACCCTCTGAATGATGCTTTGATCAAGTTGTGAGTGGGCCACCTGGCTATGGGACCAGGAATTATCCCAGTGTCTTGAACTGTCTTTTTAGATCCCACTCCCTATAGTGGGATGTCTTGCTCATCCTTAGTACAGGGACCAAGAGATGGGTCCTACCTCAACTCAGTATGTTAGCCTGTGTTGACTACTCAAGGGAGGCCTTTTGCCCTTTGAGGAGTGGATGGACTAACAGGAGAAAGGGAGGGAGGGGCAACAGGGGAAGTTATGTAATGAAATTTTATTAGTAATTAAATTAAAAAAATAAATTGTTATAAAATCATTGGAAATCAAAGCTGGGACCCATTATATAATTATCATCTTCTATCATAACTTAAATAAAACATTTTACACTGTTTTTATTTTATATTATAGTAAAGAACTTATTGTAAATACAAACACACTAAAAAACAAACAACAAGCAAAAAAAGAAAAAGTAGATGTATAAAACAAATATCACTAAAGTTGGCCAGATAAAGGTTCTCAAAGTGAGTTAACCAAAATTAGAAAGCTTAGTGCTTTGCCTTCTCTACTTCCTCCTAAGTCAGAGAACACAATAATGTGTGCCACCTGCTGGAGCTTAGACTCCCCAAGAACTCCCTTCTGAGCACCACCCAGCTTGAGATCACCTTGCTTCCAAATGCTACACCTGCTATATTGCTCCATCTTTTATTTTGACATTTAAGATTTTTCTCCACTTCTCTAATAAATTCCACTTTTGCTTTGTACAAAGGCCCCTGTTTCCAATAGATTTCCTTTTGTCAATCATCCATTTCAAAATTTTCTCCTCAGCTTTCACTTTATTTGCTTTCATCTTCTTATTCATATGTCTCCAAAGCTGTTTCATATTAGTTATTTTTAAGGTATAATCCAGTCCACTTCCTTTGTCAATGCATTTGCCGTGTATCCAACAGCTGGCTCCACCCTCCTTCAAGAAAGCTTTTATCCTAATACAAATATATAAATAAATACATTTGGAGAAATTTGTAAGGATGCCTCTGAACTCAAAGATAACTAAGAAAACAAGGATGCTGTGAGACTTGGTTTAAAAAAATAAACATGCAATGTGCTCAAATTAGATCAAATTACAGCTATTTTATCTTTCTCATGCTAGATACATTATGTCAATACACATAATTTATGGAAAACTTCCATAAACTGTCCACCTTGATAGTAGACAATTGTATGTAGAACAATACAAAATATTCTTCCATAAACACTTACAACCCAATGTCAGAGAAAATAAGTGAGTGAACAAAGTATTTATATTCTTATTTATATTCTTATTTATATTAGATAGCAAAACTATAAAGCTGAAAACATCAAAAAGAAGCTTGTAAAGGAGAGTAGGTCCTATCACCTTGACCTAGACGTGTGGCCTATTGGCCAGAGAAGATCTGGGAATCACCTATGGCCTCTATGACCTTAAGGCACCAGTATTCAGGGCATGGCTGGAGGACCAGTATAAGATTAGGAAGCATATATGCAGAGCCTCTCTCTCTCTCCTTCCTTCCCCCCCCCCACCTTAGATAGAGGATCTAACCTGCTGAGTAAATCCTCTTGGAACCAGTACAAACTTTCCAGGAACTGAAAGACTACTTAATCCCTCTTATATCAGAGAGTGCATTTTTTTGAACCTTTTAATAAATAAATAATCTTTCACTATCAGTTGCTTGTGATTATTATCCTATTAGGAGCTCACTGAAGGTAAAGTAATAAAGATTTCTTATCACTCACATTAGGGAGTCTTAGCAAACCATCCACAGAAGAGCAATTCCTAGTTGCTCTTTGGTATTCAGAAAAACAGAGGGGCCAATAACATGTATGTTTCTTCTTTCTATGGTAAAGAGAAGAAAACACAATGATCCATACTCTGGTCCTGAAACTCCAACCACTGACCAGTGAAAGGTTATTCTATCACATTCCAGAAGAAATAAAAAACTTTGAGGAAAATTATAAGTGCCTCCCTTTAACTATTACAGTACTTTGACTGAAACAAAATACAAACATAAAATTGTCTAATATGAGAAATTCATGCATGACATAGCAAGATCATGCGTCCCGGGATGTTTGAAGCCTTGGATCTGACCTATTGTCACCAAAGCAAGATACTAATTTGTCTCTAAATTTGTGCCCTCATATTATTGACTGAGTCATCATCACAGAGTTGCATCCTTATTGTCAATTGCAGAGAAGATACAATGGAAGGCATATGCAGAGGCTAAAACACCAGTCCCATCAATGAGTGCTAATCTGCCCAAGAGATGACTTGACTTGGCTGATATCCCGTAGCCTTTGAAGCCTAAAGCACTGTACATGAATGAGAAGATGGCTAATACAAAAGACAAAACTGTTTAAGAAATAGTTACAGTTTACTTTAAGACCAAAACAGGAAGCATTTCATTTGCTGACAGATATTTGGTATTTGAACTCTCCTCAAAGTGAGTTAGAACAGAAAGTCCATACTGGGTAGAAGCTACAAATAGCTTCATATGCCTTGTACAGTGGAATGGTGCCTCATTGTTCCAGTAAGGGTTTATTCCAAAAAGTGGGTAATTCAAAGCAACTGTTACCTCCCAGTACCCTGTTATTTGTATTGAAAATAGTTCAGTCTTAGTTCACTGACACTCTTGTAGTTTTAATTTTTGTTTCCTGCTCTCAGCTTCTGTGACTCAGTTGTTCCAAGCTAAGATACAGAGGGCAAACTGCATCATCAGAGATGGACTGATGCCTTTGAAACTAAGACCCCAGAGTGGAATCAAAGGTGAACAAATTATAGCTCCTGGGTACTCATCCAGAGAATCCCTTTCTGGGGCCGGGGTCACACCCAAGGCTCTGATCTCAGACTCTTGCTAGCAGACAGGCCTAGGCTTTAGCTGGGAGGAGCCTTGTTCAGGGACTCCTAACAGAAGGGGACCTCCCAGGGCCAGAGCCCACCTTTAGGTCAAACTGCATCATCAGAGATGGACTGATGCTTTTGAAACTCAGACCCATGTCCAGAGCAGAGTCAGAGATGGTGCAGAATTCTTGCTCAGAGCAGAGAGGAAACACACAAGCCCTCTAACCACAAATGACTAGGAGCTGACCAAGTGTGAAACACTGAAGCCATGGGCAGAGGCCAGTGCAATAATACATATAACAATATAAAGATCAACAAAGCAACACCAGAAGAAACTGGTGGTTCTACAACACCAAGATCTGAGCAGACCAATGAAGAAGAAACATAAGGAAATAACAGCAAAACACCTTTATGAAGATTATAGAAGCCTTAAAAAAGAACATTAAAAAATTCCATAAAGAAATAGAAAAAAATACAAACAAAAAAATTGGAAGAGATGAACAAATTCATTAAAGAAAAACAAGAAAAAAAAACGGAAAAAAATGAAAGAAACATTCCAGGAACTAAAAATTGAAATAGAAGCAATAATAAGGCACAAAATGAGACAAAGTTAGAAATGGAAATCTGAAGAAAAGAGCTGCAACTACAGATATAAGCATAACCAACAGAATCCAAGAGATGGAGGGGAGAATCTCTGGAATGGAAGACTCAGTAGCAGAAATAGATATATCAGTCAAACAAATGACTAAAACCAAAAAAAAAAAAAAAGCCATAACAAAATGTTCAGGAAATTTGGGACACCATGAAAAGACTTACCCTGAGAATAATAGGAATAGAAGAAGGAGAAGAATACCAGCTAAAAGGTACAGATAGTGTATTCAATAAAATCATAGAAGAAAACTTTCCAAACCTAAAGAAAAAAATGCCTATAAAGATACAAGAAACTTACAGAACACCAAATTTGACCCCCCAAAAAGTCTACCTGCCACATAATAATCAAGCCACAAAACATACAGAACAAAGAAAAAATTTTAAGAGCTGCAAAGGAAAATGGTCAACTTAAATATAAAGGTAGACACATCAGAATAACACCTGACTATTCAATGGAAACAATGAAAACAAGAAGGTCCTGGTTAGAAGTTATACAGACACTTAAAAAGCATGGATGCCAAACTAGAATACCATACCCAACAAAACTATAAATCACCATAGATGGAGTGAACAAGATATCTCATGACAAAATCAGACTTAAAAAAAAAATGCCTATCCACAAATCTGGACCTTCAGAAACCATTAGATGGAAAACTCAAACCTAAGGATCCCAGATATACCCATGAAACCAGAAACAATTGCTAACCCCACAGATAAGCCCAAAGAAAGGAAATACATACAAGCTATCAGCAAAATAACAGGAAATAACCATCAGTGGTCACTACTCAACTCACCAATAAAAAGACACACACTAACATGATGGATACAAAAACAGAAGCCATCCTTCTGCTTCATTCAAGAAACACACCTACACCTTAAAGACAGACACAGGCTCAGAGCAAAAGTTTGGGAAAAGATGTTCCAATCAAATGGCCCTAAGAAACAAGTTAGTGTCCCCATCCTAATATCTAACAAATTAGACTTCAAACTAAAATTAATTTTAAAAGAGACCAGGATTGACATTACTTATTCATCTCAGGAAAAATTCATCAAGATGAAATTTCAATCCTGAATATTTATGCCCCTAATATAAGGGCACCTATCTATGTAAAATAAACACTACTAAAGCTCAAATTCCATTTGAATTCTCACACCCTAATAGTGGGAAACTTCAATACCCCACTTTCAACATTGGGTAGGTCAACTAGACAGATATTCAACAGAGAAATAAGGAGTCTAACAGAGGTTATGATGAAAATGGATTTAATAGATATTTACAGAAGCTTCCACCCAAACACAAAGGAATATACATATTTCTTAGAACCACATGGAACTTTCTGTAAAATTGACCACATAATTGGTCATAAAGCAAATATCAATAGATACAAAAAATTCAAAATAATCCTTTGTATCATACCAGACCACCATAGCCTAAAGTTAGAGTCCAACCATAACAAAAATCACAAAAAGCCTATCAATTCATGGAAACTAAACATCACACAACAGAACCACCTCTGGGTCAAAAAAGAAATTAAGAAAGAAATCAAAGTGTTCTTAGAATTTAACAAAAGTGAATCTACAATGTACCCAAACTTATGGGAAACAATGAAAGCAGTGTTAAGAGGAAAATTCATAGCACTAGATGTCTATATGAAAAGCCTAGAGAAATCCCACACTAGATAACTAACAGCACAACTGAAATCCTTAGAACAATTAGAAGCAAACTCACCTAGAAGGAATAGATGGCAGGAAATAAACATAGAGCTGAAATCAATACAATTGAAACAAAAAGAACAATACAAAGAATCAATGAATCAAAGATTGATTCTTTGAAAAAGTCAAAAGGATAGATAAGCCCTTATCCAAACTAACCAGAAAGCAGAGAGAGAGAGAGAGAGAGAGAGAGAGAGAGAGAGAGAGAGAGAGAGAGAGAGAGAGAATCCAAATTGACAAAATCAGAAATGAAAAGGGGGACATAACAATAGACCCCCCAGGAAATCCAGAGAATTATCAGGTCATTCTTTGAAAATCTATAATCCACAAAAATGGAAAACTGTGCGCACCAAACCCCAACCAGCAGGAAAAGACACAACACCAAGGATCCTTCCATGGCAATTGACCAGGTCCTTTATTGATACAGCATCTTCTTGCAGCAGCCGCTCCCAGACCGTGCAGCCAGCTTTAAGCTCAAGGTTCACCACTCAGCTACTGCCATGTGGGCCTCTTCCATAGGGCCATGCACACGGAAGCAAGCAAGTCAATTCAGCACAAACCATATATGGAGTTGTTTATCATAAGGAGCGTTTGCTGTCAGGGTGGCGGAAGCCAGCACCATCTTTAAGGCACAGCACTCACGCAGCTCCCAACAGAAAACCTAGAAGAAATAGACAGCTTTCTTGACAGGTACTACTTGCCAAATTAAATCAAGATGAGATTTAACTACCTAAACAGACGTATAGCTCCAAAGGAAATTGAAGCTGCCATTAAAAGCCTTCCAAGAAAAAAAAAAAGTGCAGAATTCTATCAGACATTCAAAGAAGAACTACTACCAATACTCCTCAAACTGTTTCACACAGTAGAAACTGAAGGAATATTGCCAATATTTTATGAGGCCACAATTACACTAACCCTAACCCTAACCCTAACCCTAACCCAGGTCACTCAAAGAAACAACAAAGAAAGAGATTACAGAGCAATTTTCCTCATGAATATTGATGTAAAAATTCTCAACAAAATTCTGGCAAACCATATACAACAACAACAACAACAACAACAAAAATATTAACCATCACCATCAAGTAGGCTTCATCCCAGAAATGCAGGAATGATTCAATATACAAAAAACCATAAATGTCATCCATCATATAAACAAACTGAAGGAGAAAAAAAAACACATGATTATATCCTTAGATGCTGAAAAAGCCTTTGTCAAAATCCAACACTCCTTTATGATAAAAGTCCTGGAGAGATCAGGAACATAGGGAAAATATCTAAATACAATAAAGGCAATTTATAGGAAGCCAACAGCCAACATCAAACTAAATGGAGAAATACTCAATGCAGTCCCACTAAAATCAGGAACTAGACAAGGATGTCCTCTCTCCCCTTATCTATTCAATATATTTCTCAAAGTTTTAGCTAAAGCAATAAGAGAACAAAAAGAGATTAAGGGGATACAAATTGGAAAAGAGGAAGTGAAACTATCTCTATTTGCAGATGATGTGATTATATATGTAAGTGATACACAAAATTCTATCAGGGAACAGCTGATAAACACCTTCAGCAATGTAGCAGGATACAAGATTAACTCAAAGAAATCAGTAGCTCTTCAATACACTAAAGATAAAAGGGCTGAAAAAGAAAAAAGGGAAACATTACCCTTCATAATAGGTGCAAAAAGCATTAAATACCTTGGAGTAACTATTAAAAAACTATAAACAAAGAAGTAACAGATCTGTTTGACAAAGCCTTTAAATCACTGAAGAAAGAATTTGAGGAGAATATCAGAAAATGGAAAGCTCTCCCATGTTCCTAGATAGGTTGGATCAACATAGTAAAAATGGCCCAAAACCTTGAATAACCTAATCAAAAAATGGGGTACAGATCTAAAAAGGGAATTCTCAGCAGAAGAATTACAAATGGCTAAAAGGCACTTGAAAAAGTGCTCAACATCTTTAGCCATCAGAGAAATGCAAATCAAAACAACTTTGACATACCACCTGACACCTGTCAGAATGGCTAAGATCAAAAACACAGCAAGGGGAACACTCCTCCATTGTTGGTGGGAGTGTAAGCTTGTTCAGTCACTCTTGAATGCAGTATGGCAGTTTCTCAGAAAACTGGAAATCAATCTTCCCAAGGATCCAACAATACCACTACTGGGCATATACCTTAAAGATGCACACTTGCACTCCAAAGGCATTAGCTCAGCTATGTTCATATCAGCACTATTCGTAATAGCAAGAACCTGGAAACAACCTAGATGCCCCTCAACTGAAGAATGGATTAACAAACTATGATACATCTATACAACAGAGTACTACTCAGCAGTAAGAAAAAAATTATATCCTAAAATTTGCAGGCAAATGGATGGATTTGGAGAATATCCTTCTGAGCAATGTATCACAAACCCAGAAAGATAAGCAGGGGATGTACTCACTCATTAGTGGACTTTAAACAAAAAGCAAAGCATTCCCAAGCTGTAAACCACAACCACTGAACAGCTTGCGATCTGAAGCACCTTGGAGAGGCAACTTGGAGCCCATTCCTTCCAGAGGAACACCTAACCCAGTTTTGATGTTGGGATGAAGAAAGCAGATTTGCATGGAATGGATGCTGAACTAAGCCATCTCGGGACCTTGGGGCCTCCTGCCTTTGCTGTGGAGGAGACAAGGAGATGGGGAGAAGAAAGTGTGACTGGGAGGGGCGGAGGGGGAGGGGAGTTTGAACAAGGGAATAAATAGATAAAAAATGAGACTTTATTCATAATAAAAGTGTTAGAAAAAAGATAAGGTGCAGGAAGAGCTGAGGATTATGACACTGAAAAGTCAACAATTGACTGGCCAAAATAGCGTCAGTGAACTTTATTGACCTTTTGAGTAAACAGTCATTGTTCTTTACGCAGGTTTTAATAATAATAAAACCTGTTGGCTGTTTACTATTTCCCAATGAGACTGAACATAGCTTTTCCACATTTAATTCACAGCTGTTCTTCATATGGTGGTGACCCAGAAAAGAGCAGCGGTCTGCTCGCCCCATGAGAAAGTGGACAGAGCATGAGAAAATTCTGTCTTCCATCATTTCCTGCCTCATCTCCGCACACTCCAAACAGAACGATAAGTAGTTTTATCCCATAAAAACTGCTTTTCTCCATCATGCTGTTGTTCTCAGCTAGTGCAGAATTAGTCCCCAGGTTCTTATGTCTAAAGAGAATATAAGCACCAACTAATATTTCCATTCTAGTTTGTCCTTTACTGTGACAGTGTGCCATAGGCAATGGCAGAAGCCATGACCTTCCTAATTGGCAGCCATTAATTTACTTAATGGCTACTTGTCTGACAACCTGTGAGTATTCACCAATGAAATGGCAAAAATTCAGATTCCTCTTCCTGCTAAACTCATGATATTGTTGGTGTCATAGGCAAATAATCTAATATTTTTGAAACAATGATATTAATTACTTCAAACAAATGCAGGTATCTTGGGCAAGATGTTAGCATGATCAAATTGTGACTTTTAATCAAGAAATAGTGTCCAGGATTCTCAGAAGGCCTTCATCTGCATTATTTTATAGTGCCTTTTTATTAAAGAATTGACCACATTGTTTTAAAAATAGTTTGTTAGTCATGCAATAACTTACCTTTATATATATTTTTGTGTGTCTCAATTTCCAAGTCTGGGAAATAAAGATAAAACCACAGAACCTAAATTGGGAGGGGTGGGAGGGAAAAGGGAGTTTGAAAAAGGGGGTGCATGGATAAAAAAATATGACTTTATTCATAATAATAAAAAAATTTAGTATTAAAAAATACAGTTTGAGAACATATCAATTTATCTTAACAATAGTCAAGTGTGCTATATTCTCAGCAATGGGTCTTATTATCTAGTTCTGGTGGGCACCCAAAAGAAATGGTAATACCTAGAAAAAGTATTCAATTTTCTAGGTGATCTTAAAACACAGCAGAGCTGGGAGTCTCATACTTCCGATTCAAACACATGACAAAGTTATGTTAAATAATATAGTATGAGAAACAGATATTTTAAACAATGGAATAAAATGAGGAGACCAGAAACAAACACTTGAATATGTGACCAAATAATTTTTGACAGAATTACCAAGATCATTCCTTAGAGAAAGGACAGTTGTGGGAAGCAATAAAGCCTTAAGTGACTATGTAAAAAGCAGATAAAGTCCTGAGTAAATGTATATTGTTGACATGGGCACAGCTATGTCAAGAAGGGCCTTGGACCTATGGAAAATTCACAAAGCCTTAACCTTCAGGTCAGGCTCAGAGAAATGGCAAAAACCTTCCTACGGTAAAAGTACAAATGTTGACAATATGCAAGCATAAGTGTTTACAAATGACTGACCAGGTTGTGTAAGAACCAGCAAATGCCATTTCTTCCCTCCAAATGTTTACAGTCTGAGACTGACAGCTTACAGAGAACTCCTACCTAGACTAAATACCACCTTCCTCATGATTTGTATATATTCATAATAAACATGCCTTAATGTGCTATTGCATAATTAGTACCCTCCATCTACAGCTCTTGAGCGTGGCCCACCTGACTCCAGGTCTATCTGCACACGTGTCTCTGGGTCTGTTTTTTCTTCATAGCTTTGCCCCACTCAGGGTTCAAGAGCCAAGCCATTCCCACTTCTTTAGATGGTCTGTTCAATAAACTATGCTAGAGAAATGGGAATCTCTACCAAAAAGGGCAAGGATGGCAAACAAAATGCCTTAGAATGTATCAAAGACTCAAACACAAGACTACATGTTCCAAATGTCATTGAGAATAAGAGAAAAAAGTCCTTGTGACATGGAATTTTTGATGACATAACACCCAAGACACATAAAATAAAACTAAAAATAGATCTATTATATCAAGATCAAAGTATCTGTATGCCAAAGAAGATAATTGACAGAGTGAAACACAGTTGAATGCACTGGATGGGAGAAAATATCTACAAATTGTATCTGATGGGGCTTAAGATCCAGAATACACTCACATAAAACCTCCTGTAACTGAACAATAACAAAACAGTTAAAAATAGCCAAAGAACAATTCTCTAAAGAAAAAAATGTACAACAAACAACAGGAAAGAAACAGCATCATTTTCATTAGCAGAATTCAACTCAAAACCATGACATCCCAACTAGTGTGCTATACTGGCAAACAACAGCATGTTGTTTAGCACATGGGAAAACTGAATTCCTTGAGCAATGAATGGTACCATGGTCACCATGGGAAACAAGAGTGACTCTTCAAAAGAATGCAATTAGAATAAAGGTAAAAGAAGAGAAATTATCCAATTCAGGGATCCCATTTCCAGACGTACACATAGAAGAAGTGAAAGCAGGGTCATGAAGACCTTTTGCCTTTATATTCAAGTAGCATTGTTCTTCATAACAACTGGTGGACGAAGTGTTTATCAGTAAATTAATAAATCAACAGAATGTGAAAAAACAACATATGGAGAAAATACTAATATTAAAATATCAGGGGCATGGATATCTGTGAGTAAAGACTTTGCTAGGAAGCATGGTATCCTGCATTTGGATCTCCAACACCCATGTAAATGCCATGCACACCACACATGGATGTAATCCTGGGGATCCAAGGCAAGTGGGTCTCAGGGATTTTCTGGTCAGCTAGTCTAGACAAAATAGGAAGGTTCAAGTTTTTGAAGGACGGGGGAAGCCTATCATAACAAACAAGGTGGAAAATGAGTGAGAAGATGTCTCAACACCAATCCCTGGCCTCTACATGTGCCCACACAGGCAAGTGTGCTGGGGTGTGGCCTGGTTTGGGGTCAGGAGTCAGGGTTGACTCTATGCTCAAGGTCCTGCTTTTTTCCCTTTGGAGGAGAGGAAAGATGGCATGGAAGCAATGACACAGTCTCCAGGGACAGGTTGAAACCAGCAAGTCTGATTTTATTATAAAGGAAAGAACCTTTATACTTTTGTCCCCAGACCCTCCCACCAGCCAGGAATAAAATAACTTTCATTTGCTGGTAACTGTGGCTACTGGTGGTGGTTTCTTGCTGGTTTAGAAATGTTGTATCCAGAATCCACTCTCATCGAGGCATCAGGCTCAGACCCTAAATTGGCCTATGTGGAAGTGCATAGTAGCACATGTTTTAAAGCACTAATTATTACCAGTTTGCACTGGCTGAGGCTGGGTTGGTCTCTAGGACCCTTTGAAGCCCATAAATTCTACATATCCATCCATTTTTATGGGACATGCTCAGTGGGAGCCAGGGTACTTTGCCCTGACCTTGTTGATTCCACCTCAGGAGGACTTTAGACTGTGTCTGTCTTAGGTTGCTTTGCCAAACAAGCTCTTACCCATGTCTAAAAATAGCCCTTGAGTAGCATCATACCTGGAGAACAGTCTGGGGTGGCAGGCAGGCGTAGGCAGTAGCCTTTTGAGTTTCAGTAAACCATGCATGCATTACCTCTCTAGGAAGGCTTTGCTCCAAACTATATATTTTGTAAATGAGTTGACTTTAAAATTGAAATTAAAAGATATGCTACTTAGGAGAAGAGATTTTCTTTTTTTTCTTTTTTTTTCTTTTTTTTTTTCAGAAAATGAGAGGCTTTGGATTTATTTCTGGTTAAAGAACATAAAGTTTGATTGAGGAAGACCCCCAAATCATGCAGCATTTCAGAGGACCTCTGGTACAGTGTTCTCTGAGCTCCGCTTCCAAACAACTTCAAGGAGACTAACTGAGATGAGCCAGCCTTACAGACTACTCTAATAAAGACTTGTCCATAATCCTACATTTTTCTTTGGATCCCCAAGGGATTGCCAGTGTCCCCATTCAACAGAAAGTAGCCTAGAGAAAGATGCCTACATTCCCAAAAAAATGTATTATGGATGTTTGTGTTTGTTTATCATGTTAGCTATGTTATTATAGATAATGGAAAAAAGAGGTAATAGGTTTGGGGTTCTTCTTGTTTCAAAAAGAAAAAAAGGGAAAATGTAGTGAGGTTATGTTGTTACATTATAAATAATTGTCTCGCCAACTAGTTTAATAAAAATGCTGACTGGTTGAAGGCAGACAGAAAGTATGGGTGGGGCTACCAGACTAAGAAAATTCTGGGAACATCTCAGAGCAGAGATGCCAGAAAGAGCCAGATGAGTTAGGGTTAGATGAGGGCATTGATATCCACAACATCTCCTCTAAGATAGTATGGCAAGAAAAATTAAGAAATAATAGGCAAAGATCAGTTTCTGAAGGGAATTTTCTCAATGAGAGATACCTCACTGATCTTCCCACATGGAAGCTTCACTATTGTCTGTCCAATGCTCCTTTTTCACACTGTTGCTATTTGTATCAAAGCTGATACATCATGATCTTTACACTTTCTGTGCTTTGAGAACAGTGATTCTCAGTAGTGTGTGCAGATTTTTGATTCTCACAGGTAAAGGCGAAGGTGCTGCTAAATGTATTACAGACTATGTACTCTCTTCACCCCCCAAAACAGGTGCTTGCTCAAAACATTAGTAATTCTAAACTAATAATCTATTCTGTTTTCTCTTTACTATTTTTCCAGTGTCTTACTTAGAAAAGCCTGGCCTTTTTTAAACTCACTATGGACCCAAGGATACCAGGCTGGCACTGAACTCCTAATTCTCCTGCCTCCCTCCAATTTCTAAGATTACAGGTGTGTGCCATCATCCCTAAAGAGACTGAATTTTGTTTACAGATGTCTTATTCACATCTATTTTAAATTCCTAATACATATTACTTGATAAATTTGCATTAACTGGACAATTTAATAAGTGCCAAATTTTAACAGAAAATGCTTTTTAGGGACAACATACAATTCGTTGAACATGGAGCTGGTGCCCACATAGAACCTCACTCCCATATGCTAGTGTCTTTGGTATGGAAAGGTACCATGAAGACAATCAAAAAGAGAAATGTAAAAACACTAACCCAGCCACAAAGCCTTTGATCTACAGTCTGTTCTTTGTGTAAAATATGCTAAGGCGATGATGGTGCAAAAATTGTGCGAGTAACCAACAATATCTGATTTGGTTTAAGGCTCACTCCACAACATTCAACCCATACCCAACACTGGCTAGGGAACCAAGTATCAGAGATTAGGAAGCTGAAAGTCCTAGGGTAATACTGGACTTAAAAAAGTAACAATAAAATAAACGACTCCTTATGATATATTGCTGTACTCATATATTGGTGCCATGTGCAGCCATCATCATAGACAAGGCCTCCTGAAGTAGATAGAAACAAATACAGAGATCCACTGCTAAATATGTTACACATAGAAAGAGAGATGTTGAAACACACAGCTCTGAAATAATATCTCCATCAAATCCTTCCATGCAGATCTCAGAGAACTTCTGGAAGAGGAGGCAGGGGTGTGGGAACACCAGGAGACCAAAGCCCTCAAAATCAGCTGATCAAAGCTTATATAAACTGAGGTAGCTAGCATAGGGCCTACACAGATCTGTAGCATGTCTTCTTCATATATATTATACCTTTCAGTTTACTGTTCAAATGAGTGGGTCTCTCATTTTCATACCTTACCTTGGGGCTCTTTTTCAGCTGTTGGTTTGTCTTGACCAACTTCTACAGGGTATTTTATTTCATTATATCTTGTTTAAAAAACTTACCCTTCAGATTGTCTTAAAGGTATTGTTTTTTTTTTCCTCTTTGCTACATGTAAGTTTATTTTTCCATAGGAAAAACAATAATGATATATTAAATGCTTACATATGTCCACATGGCCATTAGTACATCAAAAAACAAATAAAATAAGACTATGAGTTTGAATGAAGCCTGCTTCTAAGCACTCTACCATATTTTCCTCAAATATAACTGTGAACAGAATTTTTAATTATAATTGGGAATGGGGGGTACCACCTTTAATTTCAGCATATAGGAGGCAGAGGCAGGTGGATCTCTCTGAATTTAAGATCAGTCTGTCCTACAAAGCATGTTCTAGACCAGCCATGTAAACAGAGTGAGAACTTATCTTTAAAAAAAAACATTTTTAAATTATAAAATAGTAAATTACTTTTTCTTAAAAATATTTTCTTTTTCCAGAGTAAAGTAGAATTTATTAAAACACAGTATATGATTTCAAAATTATACAAAAATGAGTTAAATAGACAAAGAATTTAGAAATTAACTGTATGTTTCTTTTTTAACATGAAATATAACAAGTATTTAGTAACTATAATTGAAATTACTCTTTTTTTTCATGGAAGAAAGACTTTATTTTCTAAAAAAATAAAATAAAATAGAGTAACAAAAGAGAGAAATATGTAACAATGCCATTGTATAGAATGAATAGTGTTGAAATCAGATGAACAGCAGAAGACATATTAAATATAATTTTCAGATACCAAGCCATTTAAAAAATATTTCTCATCTCTAAAATCATTAAATAAAGATTTTATAAACTAACAACTATACAGTATTACAAAAGGTCAGACATGGAGCCAGTCATGCCTTCATTGACTATCCTTTTCTATCTCCCAGTAAGTTTACATTGACTTCCTTATGCATCATTGTACAAGGAAGATGATCACTTCTGTGATGATTAGAAAGCTTGCACAAGGAAATGGACTGAAAAGATTCCTTGGGCCATAGGAAAATAAGACAGACCATAAATATAAAAACACACTTGGCTCCACATTGACAGGCATAATGAGGAATATACACAATATCATAAGGTCAGAAGACAGGTGCTCAAAGGAGAATGTTTCTGTGATTATGTATCGGTAAAATTCTAAATGAATTTTTCCAGTATGGTATCTTTCTTTTTTTATTTTATTATTATGAACAAAGAAGTCACACTTTCTATCCTTGTATATCCTTATTCAAGGTCTCTTCCCCCTCCCACCACATCAGGTCATTCTCTCTTCTCCACAACTCCCCATCCCCTCCCTGGGCAGGCAGCAGGCAGTCCCAAGGTCCCACTGTCCCAATATTGCTTAGTTCAGTCTCCACTCCTGGCAGATGCAGTTTTCTCCCCCCTCCCTCAAGAGTAAGTCAGGTGTTCCTCTAGGGGGAGTGGGATCCAAGGAGTCAGTCCAAGGTATTTCTGATCCCATGCTGTTCAGTGTTTGTGGTTTGCAGCTTGGGCATGCTTTGCTTTTTTCTTGTTTGTTTGTTTGTTTGTTTAGAGTCCACTAATGAATGAGTACATCCCCTGCTTATCTTTCTGGGTTTGTGATACCTCACTCAGGAGGATATTCTGATCCATTTGCCTGCAAATTTTAGGATATCATTTTTTTTTTACTACTAAGTAGTACTCCATTGTGTAGATGTACCACAGTCTGTTAACCCATTCTTCAGTTGAGAGACATCTAGGTTGTTTCCAGGTTCTTGCTATTACAAATAATGCTGTTATGAACATAGTTGAGCTAATGCCTTTGGTATCTTTCATTGTGCTTGACAGTAAGGCTCTCTGCAGTGGTGGAAAGGTAGCAAGAACCAGAAAGGTATCTAGAAAAGAGCAATGACTTATGATCAGATTAAAAATTTAGCCAGTAAGATCACTGCTAGCCAGGTGTGTTAAGTTCTGGAAATGGCTTAGGCTGAGGGATGAGATGTTTCATTTGATTTTTAGGAATCTGAATTTAGATACCAATAGTTAATGGTACTGGTACTAGGCAATGTGCATCTCTCCTCTTGATCATCTATGTTGAGTATCCATGTCAATAAGAAATGAAAATAGCATCACACATTATTACATTAATTAAAAACAAAATTATTTTATTGTATGATTTTACTAAATGTATACATAAATATTCATTTTTATTCAATTAGTTCAAGTTTTAGAGGACATTTACAACAATATCATAGAATCAATTCTTTTAAATTTGTTGCATATTAGTAACATTTCCCAATTTTAATATTTTCTTTTGGTGGTTACTAAAAGCCAGGGCCTTTAAACAGTAAAGCTGCACAACAAAATGATATGTAGTATTTTATTACATTAGTAAATATAATGTACAAATAAAAAGACAAAGGTATTTTACCCTGCTCCCTTTTTAATTTACATAGCCATTAATCAAAGTAAAATAGCATTAAAATCCATTTCCTGGCTACTGCAACCATATTAAGTCACTCAATTATAAAAAATTAATAAAACTTATTTGAGTTACAAAATGAGTTAAGCCTCCTGCAGTAACACTGAAAATAAGGGTGATGAAAAGCGGATCCTTTCCCTATTAGCATGTTTAGATTTCCTTGTGGAATAAAAAGAAACAACTTGTGGAGTGGATTTCCTATTTCCTGTTCTTTTTCTCATTGTCCAGCTTGCTCTTTTAGAAGCTTCATTGTTTCCATCGCGTAAATTTGTCCTGGACGTTTCCCATATGTTCCCTCAAGCTGGCTAAGGCAAAACTCCCCATAAATGCAGAGCTTCGGGGATTCAGCACAGCTCATGTTAGCGCCTCACACTTCATTCTCTTCCCACCACTCTGTCCTTGGGAAAATGGCTCTATGCCTCAACGGGGCTATATAGCCATTCTGGCTCTTCTTACAAACACTGCTTTTCCTCTGGGTTCAACCACAGAAGCAGATGTTAAGACAGACCAAAGAGTACTATACACTCCAGATTCATCTTCCTCTCCCCAAGCTCTGGTCAGAAGGCTATTCACAGAGGACTCTGTTCGAAGAGAAATAAGGAAGAAAGTGATTTAGAGAAGCACCTAGATCCAATTGTCTTCCCATTTTATTCCCCTGAACATTAATGAAGAACTGTTTGAAATGTCGACAGAAGAGAAGGCCAGATTCCTCTCTCTCCAAATGCTCCCAATCCCTCAGAATTTAAGAAATCAAGGACTTTCCTAGGACACAAATCCCACATCCGGTGAAGGTCTTCTCTATCCAGATGCAATGAAGACTGGGAAAGGATGTGGGAACTTCAACTACAGTATGATTGCCAAGTCTTCCTTGGAATCTGTTCCTGCGGAAAAGAGAGACTGGTCCCCAGACAACTCTTGCTAGTTGTCCAGTTGGCACATTCAGAATTCCTCTTCCATTTACAATCAGCATGATCTTGTCATATATGCTGCAAGGGATGGCTGTAATGAAATTTTGGTGCAAATGGTTGAAATCATTCTTTTCTTCAGTTGATAATATGTTATCACCATTGGTTCAGGAAAACCCAGTCTTGGTTTGTTTTAAATTCATTCTCTTTGTGGCTCATTTGTACTGCATTTACTGGCTGTTCATTAAAAAAATATACACTGAGCATCCTTTCATTGTCAATATGTATTTGACTTATCATTTATTGGCAATGAATTCTCCATTTTATAGATTGATCATTCACATGTCCTTGTAAATGATGTAATTTATTTGCTTTTGTGGATCTTTATCTTTTTCTCATGGTAAGTACTAACACCTAAGGCTTCATGGTTTTATGAGTTGAATAATCTACATTTGTCATAGATAAGACAATCCTAGGCCAAGGATCTCTGTAGCTAAACATGGCTGTGAGAGAATGTACATTCAATATGATGGTCAAGCCTCTGCGTGCTACTTTTCTTTAATAAATTCATATAGACACTCACAGTCTTCTGAGTCTCTTGACCCTACTAAGTAATGACACAGAAACACCAACATTTCTAACTAATTCCTTTGTAGGTCTAGATGGCTAGCATGTCTAGTCCTTAGATAACCTAGAATGTAGTGGAGCCATGTCTAAACGTCCAAGATACAGAAAAAAGAACAATGCAAGAGAAGTAACAGACGCTAGAATGTTAGAACTATGTTTTACTCACATTCTCTCACACTTTCCTAGGGCTACTACAGCAGTGCTAGATGAAATAAATATAGCATGTATTTGCACATAGCTTTAGAGACCAAGAAGTCCAAGATCAAATTTCAGCAAGACAAACTGTCCCTGGAGGCTGAAATGTATGATTCTTCTTTGCCTCTTCCTGGATTCTACTCATTATTGAATATCTTGGGGGTTTGTGGACTCATCACTCCAAAGTATCTAGAAAGTAGTGGGCATGGCAATATCAACACTCTAAGAGTGAAGGCAGGCATTGCAAAAAGGTGATGGCCAGTCTTGACTGCATAATAATTTCCAGGGAGTCCGGTCTAGTGTGAAACCTTGAATTTTAAAAACTAATTAATATATACCTAGAATCAATTTACTTGCCTGTGTCTTTGTCCTCACATAGCTTAGAAGTTATTACGTTTAGGAAACACCATAATCCATGCTAATATCACCATAAATTTGTTATAGCAAAAAGGTCTCAATTTCTGAAGAAGATCATGTGCACAAATACTGAAATTTCAACTTAGTTCATTTTTCAATGTCACCGACTCCTCCACCTTCCTGGATACCAACTGAATGCCTTATCTCCCTTGTGATACTAACAGCACAGTATAAATTTGGACCCCACAAGTTGAAGTCTTAGTTAGTCCCATAAATTTGTGCCAGTTTGGATACTGACAGCTTCTGACCAATGGATGATGCACTGGGATGTCAACTGCTTACCATCTTTTGGCCTCTGATAATGTCAGGAAATAGCTCAGTGCTTAGAAAAGTGCTTTTCCTATGGATACTGCTTTACTATAATGAATACAACCCAGGATCTGACCAATGAAAGGATCCACAGGACACAGTACTAGTAGGAGGGAAGGAGAATATTCTTAATTCCAATAGCCCAAGATAAATGCATATAGACCAGCTTCTTGAATCCTAACTTTTTTCTTTTTTATTAATTTTATTCATTTGGTTTACATCCTTACTGTAGTTTCCCCCCCTCTTCCCATTTCCTCCCCACATTTCTTCTCTGCATCCCCTAATCTATTCCTCCTCTGTTTCTCTTCATAAAAAGGCAGGCCTCCCATGGGTGTCAACAAAACATGGCATATAAAGGTGAGGTAGGACTAAGCTCCTCCCCTCCTATTAAGGCTGAGCAAGGCAACCCAGTATGAGGAATATGTTCCCAATAGCCTACCAAAGCATCAGGAACCAGTCCTGCTCCAGCCTGTAGAACTTGCTGAAGAAGGAGAAAGGTGGATCATGAGTTTGAGGCTAGCCCACACTACAGATTTTGATTCTGTTGTGTAATGATGAGCACCCTGGACTCTGAATCCTAACATTTAAAAATAAGATTTATTTTCTTTTTTATTTGTGTGTATATGTGTGTGGAATATATGTGTATACCATGTTATCATGTGACCATGTGTGTGCAGATGCCTGTGGAGGTCTGAGTATCCCCTGATGCTGAATGCAGAAGTTATAGATAGTGGAGAACTTCCTGATTTGCACACTGGGAACCAAACTCAGTCCAGCTACAGGAACTTCCAATCCTTTTAACCATTGAGCCATCTCTGTAGCCTTTGGAAGCCAGACTCTTTATGCTTTTATAGAAATGCTATTACATACACAATACTAGTAAAATAATTGACTACTGCTGATCAACTCAACCTTAAGCCAATTTCTCAAAGAGGTTGGGGAAGAGCTGAAACCTCCATGCTCAGAAATCATTGAGTCCTAAAAATATGAGCTTATCCCTCGGTTTTGCACATGAAAATACGTGGTAAAAGATTTTGTGAAAACTTATTCATGATGATCTTCTTTATCTGTTTATAGAATGCTTGTATTTTCTTCTTCAATAGACTCACAAAACAAAATAAATCCTAGTTTTCTCTAATTAGGAGTTGGAAACTATTGCCTATGATCTAACACTCAACTACAATATGTTTTTAACATAGTTTGTGCATTAAGAATGACTTTTATGAGGGCTAGAGAGATGGTTCAGTGGTTATTAGTGTTTGCTGCTCTTATAGAGAATCTCAATTCAAATTTCTAGCACACATATTAGTTGATTCTCAACCTCCTGTAATTCCAGCCTCAAGGGATCCAACACCCTCTTGTGTCTTCCACAGGCACTGTTCACATATGTGCATATAAACAACAACCATTCATATTGATGACTCAATAACATCTTAAATGACTTTTATATATGAATATTTGTAATAAATTTATAGGAGGGAATGTTAGTTTGAATCTAAAATTGGGGAAGTGTTAATTTCTCTCAAAGTAATTCTATTGCTCTTATCAGTAGACTCATATCACAAAATAATTTGCTTCCAGTTATTACTGATGTTATATTGTGACTTCCTAACAGTATTTTCTGGAAGCCTTTTTCCATTAAATACCTTGAATCTTATGCATTACCCTTCCTTTGTCAACCACCAAACCTAACATATTATCTATAACTTAAATTTTAATTATTCAACTCCTTTCCTACAACTGAAGAATTCTACAAAAGAATACAAAAGTTATGGAAATAAATGCACTCTATGAGGGTTCTAATATCCTGGATTGGGTCAGGGGAAGTTACTGTGAGTTAGTAACAAAGCTGTGTGCCTCCAAAGCACAGCGACAGATTTGCAGCAGATGTGGTCAATTTACTCCTTTCCTGACCAGATGGTGACTATAAAGTCGGAAACAAGACAATCTCCTTTGTACCAGTTCTTTACACTGTCAACACATAAACTCTGAGGGGGAAAAAGGTACCTTGCTTTCTTCAGGCTAAAACACTTCCACTGAGTTTTTATTAGGCTAATTCTCACCCACATGCTTGGCAAACCCACCGACCCAAGTTGTTATGCTTCAGCAACCTGCACAGTAGCAGAAGATGTTTAGGGCAGAAATGGTGGGACATAGTGGAACATTCCTAGAAGAAAATAGAAAGTTATAATCTTAGCCAACTTCTTAACAGCTAGGTAGCCCAGTCCATATTGAGTTTCTTAGCCTAACAGTAACTCACTTTCCTCTTTATGAATGGCAATTGTAATGTATATAACTACTTACAAGGCTACAGTGATGAACATTTGATAACATATGTAACATAAGCACCAATGAATCAGAAAGTTGCTGACCATGAAAAACAACTGAAACACCACAAATGAGATTTATTCATGAGCAAGGTGCAGACTAAATAAACAAGGGCATGTCATATGCTCCATACTATGCTTCAAACAAAGGCTTCATATTCTGTGGCCAGCACAATGACACAATCCATTTCTTTTTCCTTAAATCAATGCCCTAATAAAAACACTCTGAATTTCCCATGCATGTTTCCCTTGATGCAAAATCTTCCACTAAAACTTTAAATACCATCAAAGTAAGTAACAGTACAGATGTATCAATATGCTCCTTGGAATAAATATTTGGAAAGTAACCCTCATAGTTACAATTTTACTCACAACAAGAACTGTAATTGGCAGATAGTCTAGTTGCTAAGAGCCAATTAAGTTTTAGACCTAGGGTATATCTAAGGGTCTGTGGTAGATTTAGCAAACTTTAACCAAGCTGAGCCCACATGAGTAAAATTATGAAGAAGAATGTTTGTGTCACTACCCAATGTATTTCATCAAATTCTAAATTTCAATATACTGGTGTTAGGGGATGAGGCGTAGAAAGAAAGGGATTTAGGTAGTGCAGATGAAGTACTATGAATATGATGAGTATCCTTATCAAAAGGAATCCCAGAAAGCTTCCCTGGCTGCTTTCTACCATAAGAATATTAACAATAAATTTGCAGTCTGTACCCCAGGAGATGAGGTTTTCAGAGCTATATATCCTGACCCAAATCTCAGACTTCAGACTCCAGAACAGTAAGAAACACATTTGTGCTCCACAGCTACACCAAACAGCTTGCCGTCAATTCCCCAGCTTCATGTTGGAAGCAGGTAATCTCCAGTTACCCACATCATTGCTTTTTTTGTTTTTGTTTTCCAGACGCCAGATACTCCAAAATAGTCTAAAAAACAGCCCACTCAGTGTCTACATATGTGAACCCAGTCATGAAGCAGAATTAACCCTAAAACAAGATTTCACTTGATGAAGGTCAATAGCTGATAGAGTTATGGCCCCGCTGTTATTGCCCTGGAATGGTTTTCAGATGACACTGTAGGATAGTGCAGAGGAGGTAAGCAGCCAGTAGTATGTAGCATAAGAAACAGTAATCTATCTTCATATGAGCAGGCCCTTTCATTGCTTTGCCCTTCTGTCACTTCTAGTCCATGGAACATTATCCCCAAATACATGTGTGTACATCTCACACATTAACTTTTGTCTCAGAATTGGCTTTCTGACAATCTTAGTGCTAACACACTTATTACTTTACTGGACTGTTGTTATGGAATTTGCTGGAGTCTAAAAAATAACTAAGTAGTCAAATGGCAATAAGACATCTATCTCTGCTAGTAACTATTCTGACAATTACCAGTAAAGGTCAGGGTAATTGAGAGTTGTAAGGCTCTTTATCAAGAGAACGAAGCTAAAGCAATAGGTTATATGGTGACATCACCTTCATACATTAGGCAATTATGATCCTGGAAAATTAAAGAACATTCTCTCTCTCTCTCTCTCTCTCTCTCTCTCTCTCTCTCTCTCTCTCTCTCTCTCTCTCTCTCTCAGTGAACATCCAAACTTAGCACAAAAGTATGCTCCCTACTGGGAGGAAATAGCATATTCTCCCAGATGAAGAAATTTTATATCTTTATGGAAGAGTCTAAGCTTACAATTCCCTACCCACAAGAAAACTTGCCCATGCTTTAGTGCAAATGACTTGTGGATATCCCATGCCAAAGCATATGTAATTAAAAGTGCAAATGTGGTTAAGAATCTTATAATGAATAAGATGAATTAGGGTTCAATGAATATAATGATTGGACCTTTCATTGGTCCAATCTAGTCACATGGGCCATTAAGAACAGAAAAGTATAAGGATATGCATGAAGATAATGCTCATACACAAGAAATTAAAAATAAAAAACACTTCTAACAAAGACAAATGTGGCTCATAGAAAATCAGAAAATATGCAACCTGGAAGATAGTTGCTTCATTTTTGCTGTCTGTGAAGAGGGATATTGGAAAGATGGCTAAGATAACCAAGGAATATAGCAATTACCAAACCCAGCACCTACTCTCATGTTACAACCAGTAAGAGCTGGTCTCACAGCTGTGAGGAACTAAATTGTACCAACAATCTAAATAAGCAGAAAACACACTCCTGCTGGTTGTTTCATTTTAATTCAGTCTGAACTCTATTGACTTATGCCAAGCCAAAATAAAAAATAAAAGCTGAAATAATGATGTCGTTTTGTTAATTCCAAGTCCCTGATCCTTTTGTTATTTATTACCAAAGTAATAAAAATAAGTTCCTGTGCCATGAATTCAGTGGGAAACAGTCTATCTATCTGCACTGAGAGACAAGGAAGAGACAAGGTTAGATACTGATTGTGAACAGACCTTGGTACAATCTAATATAACCTGATAATTATTCTTCCAGAGATAAACAAAGACAGACATATTGCTGCCCCAGAAGCCTCCTTGAAATCTGACATAATTGTGGCCAGTAGTAACAGAGATGTAGGTTGAAGGCTTCAGGAATTTCTCAGGCCTTCATTTCAAGATTGGGATTGATGAGGCATCTACCCTCATAACTGAACTGGGTTCCCAGGCATTTTGGGCTTACTCAGAAGATGCAATATACTAACTTAATAAACTCCTTTTTAATATATTCATTCTCTCAATTCTGTTCCTCTCCAGAACCCTAATACAATAACACTTCCACGGTTGTTGCTTTATTGTTATTTTGGACATGTATACCATAAGCATACTGTAACTGAATTTATTTATTTAAGATTTTTTTTCTTTATCCTTTATACATTTACATTGTTCTACAAATTTTATTATTTCTCATATTGAAGATGTTTTTCAAAAATATATTTATTTGACTATATATAATATTGCTGTCACAGTGTGTCTTGACCTGAGCAGCATGTCTTTTACTAGGAAGTTAGTAAAGCAAGATCTTCTTATAGGAGACTGGCCTTTCTATATTGTAAATAGAATGGGAAATAATATGTGACAGCACAAAATATATGAAGTATTAGTTTTATATCCCTGTGTAAACTATAAGGTTCCTAGTGATACTATACAACTTCTTAGTCCTCTAACGTTACTTTGGCCATCTTGACTTCATTCATTAGAAGCATCCTTATCTTCCTCTCTCTTCTTTCCTCTTCCTCTCTCTTTTTTGTCTGAGCAACTATTTTTCAGAGATTTTCATTTCTACCATATAGCAGAATTTCTGAATTTTCATGACCACTACTACAGAAAGAGGGTAGACCAAAGTAGAACTTCTCATTTCCAAATCTGATGCAAGAATTTATTTTCCTGTGTTTGAAAGGGCACACATTTACTTAGCCATGATTTTCATCCACATAATCAGGATGACTGACAGAATGGATCCTGGAGAAACTGCAGAAATCGGATATGTCTTAGCTAGGTTTCTACTGCTTTGATAAGACACCATGACCAAAAGCAACTTCATAAGGAAAGAGCACATTTCAGCTTATCGATCTCAGTTCACAATTTATAACTGTAGCAGGAAATCAAGGCAAAAGAAAAAAACAACCCAGGGCAGAAGCTGAAGAAGAGGTCATGGAGAGGTGCTGCTTATTGGCTATCTCCTTATGGTTTTCTCAGCCTGCTTTTCCTTGGGGCTGGGCCCTCCCAAAGAAATCATTAATCAAGACCAGACCCTACACAATTGCCTACAGGCTAGTCTTATGAATACATTTTCTCAATTAGAATCCCCCTTCCTGGATACATTGAGATTTGTGTCAAGTTGACAAAAACCAGCCAGCACAGGAGGGAAGGCAATGAAAGAAAATTGGCATAGAAATGCTTAAGGAGTACAGAAGATGCTGACCAAAGCAAGGGTTTAAAAAAAGGCAAATATTTTTATCAAGAAATGCATATAATGTCTGATTAAAATACATAAAAGTAGTTAGCATATGCAAAAACATCAGAAAATAGCTAACTGTCCCAGTATGTAAAGGATGAACACCAAATGGGTTTTTTAAGTTTCACAAGTTTCATGATACAAACTCTATGTGTGACAATGCTACAAATATTGTTCACCTGTATTTGTTCAATAAAACACTGATTGGCCAGAAGGAAGGCAGGAAGTAGAGGAGGAGCAACTGGATGAAGAGAATTCTGGAAGAGAAAAAGCAGAGCAGCAAATTCAAGCAAAATGAGAAAGCTGCACAGAAGAAAAGGTACCAAGTCACATGGCTAAACATGGATAAGAATCAGGGTTAGTTTCAAGAGTAAGAGTTAGCAAGTAATATGCCTGTGTCATAGCACAAACAGTTTATAATTAATATAAGCCTTTGTGTGATTATTTTAGACTAAATGGCTACAGGACCAGCCATCAGGACAGAACTTTTGACCACACTCTACAATGAGTTAAACTCTAACATAGACATGATTTTTCAGGATCTGAAGCACCAAATGATAGACAGCTGATTTCCATTTTGACTCCATAGTATCCATATGTATATTTATATACATTTATCTTTATCTACTTCATGACATTTGTGTTTGCTTACCATGAAAGATGAGTCAAATATTATTTAGCAGAATTAAAAGAAATCACTTTCTAAAAGAAAAGTAACTGATGAGAAATTACAAGTGACAGCTGTGAACACTGAGCATCAAACCTGCCTATCAATCTGCAATCCAAGGCAGCAAGCATTTCACTCAGAAGGTCATTTCTTCTGGCCACATTTCTTAATTTAAATTAGTTATGTTACTATTAAATATTTCCAGGAGTGATAATATTCTGGTATAAAAGCTCTATAGTTTAATCTGATTTTAATTGATGAACAAAGTTGTTGAAAACATACTGTCGAGCATTTTAGTAGCAATGTTGAATGTTGCTTTCACAACCTTGAGTTAATGAAGTACTGACACTTGTGACTCAGTATTGACATTTGGAGAGATAGTTTCCTCGTGGACTGCTGGTGCCCACTTCTTTGCCTGATATTTAAAGATAGTTTTCTGAAGTTAGATTGCTTTAGTGAACAGGAAATAACTGTATACTATCTTTGGATAAGTAGATGTTGCATTATTTTATTTAACTAGTTTGATTTTATATCACACTGTCCAACTTTTTCAGTTACAAGTCTAGTAGTTACTTTTCTTAAAGATTTACTTTATATTTAATTATGTATGTGTGGCTGTGAGCAGGTAAGCATCTTTGGAGGCCAGATGAAGAGGTTAGATTCTCCAAGAGCTGGAACAAAGACAGTTGTAAGCCACCCAGCATGAGCTCTGGGTGTAAGAGCAGTATGTGCTCTTAATGGCTGAGCTATCTCTCAAAAGCAAAGAATTTCCTTTACATAAAACTATCAAATAGGGCTAGAGAGATGGCTCAGAGGTTAAGAGCACTGACTATTCTTCCAGAGGTCCTGAGTTCAATTACCAGCAACCACATGGTGGCTCACAGCCACTTGTAGTGAGATCTGGTGTCCTGTTCTGGAATGCAGGCAGAACACTATATACATAATAAATAAATAAATAAATAAATAGATAGATAGATAGATAAATAAATAAATAAAGCTATCAATTAAATGAGGAGGAAGAAAATAAAAACATAGGAGTGGAAAAGAAGGAAGAGTAGAGGGAAAATAAGAAAGAAAAGAGGAAAGGAAAAGACAGAAATCATTATTTACATGTAAAGAATGACTAACTCAACATAAAATCAGTTAATTCATACTTTGTGGTAAGCACATTTTATTCCCCCACTATTGATATATGTGGGTTTGTGTCTTGTATATCTATATATACATATATAATCAGTTTAAAATGTACTATGTATATATATATAATATATGTACTATAAATCAAATATGGCTACAAAATGCAATATATTCTTCTTTGTTTTCATCTTTTGAAATGATTCATCTACTTCCACACCATTAGAGTCTCATAAACTCTCATTTGCTAAGATTCTCTGTCCATTAGCATTTCATTCAGAATCAGAAGTGCTGGAATAAATAATAAGAAATTTTAGAGTTACACTTCATTCCTGAAATTTACTGTAAACTATTTATTGTTTTGTGACAGTCCATTCTTTCATCTTTAAAATGGGATACTATTATTTGGCCTAACCTACAGATTGAAGAGAGAATTTGCTTGGTCAACATTAGTCATAAGAGGATCATCAATTAAAACGTATCCCTTGAGCCACTAACCACCACCTTTGTCTTAGAAGTGTTATATCAAGGTGTTCCTATGGAGACCTGCAGTTATAAAATGGCTGTCACTGAAGGTTACAGAAGAGGCCATCTGAGTCTGCTTTAGAAGACTCTGATCCTAGAATAAGGCAAAAATGAACCTGGAGCTTAACCTAGAGCTATATTTTAAACTCTTTGGAAATAGAGGTGCTAATAATACACATAATGCAACACACACACACACACACACACACACACACACACGTTACCTTTTAGGTATTTTCTCTTTTATGAGAACTGTCATTGTTCTCATAAACAAGATTCACTCTCAGAATGTGTGGTTTTGCAGAATCAACAATATATTAGCACTGAGACCTATTATAAGAATAGATAGCTTTATAAATTTATTTGATAAAATGATGGATTTACAAATAAATTAAACATGGAGAATATTATCTTTCCTTTCATTTTGAGTTACAGTTTCATAATCAGTGTTTAAACAACATAAAAGGAAGCTTATAAATGGAAAAGATTGCTTGATGATCTGTTTCCACTATTTAAATTTATAGTGTCTAAATTATTTTATTTCTTTCTGCCTCAGAATATTTAAACCACTATATGTTGCTTTCCAGTATAACTTGCTGTGTGTGTGTGGTGGGGGGGGTGTATGTGTGTTTAGCTCCCAGCATTCTTATCACATCTATTTTGCTGGTCTTTTATAGTTTCAAAAACAGGATGTTCGAATTAAGCACTACATATGTTGTAAAGACCGTTTTATGGATTACTTAAAAGTATTCATGAGTATGAATGTGTTTATCCTTTGATCTATGACTTTATTCTGAGGCCTCCACTGTTTAGATTTCCCCAAGGCTTCTCCCAACAGGGAGGCCCAGCTCTGTGTTGATGAATAATATGAGCAGTTCTGTTTCTAATTCAGGCTCCTTACCTGCCACAGAGCTTTTGAATTGCATAGAAACTTCAGCAGCCAATGAGGTTTACTTCCCTAAAGAAGGAGGTGACATATGAACATGGTTCAGCATCAGCCTCATTTTTCTGTCTCAATTCACCAAGACATCTCATTTTAGTTCCTCTATGACAAGACAATAAAACTCATGAGAAAGAGTAACTGGAGATGTAAGCAAATTTACTCTAAATGAGATTTGATCAAGGAGTTCTCAGGGGCATATTTCTTACTCTTGCTATGGTGCAAATGCTAGTGTTTCTTTTTTTTCCTTTTTTTATTTTTATTTTATTATTATGAACAAATAAGTCACACTTTCTATCCTTGTATATCCTTATTCAAGGTCTCTTCCCCCTCCCACCACATCAGGTCATTCTCTCTTCTCTAGAACTCCCCATCATATTTCTATCCCACCTAATTCAGCTATTTTTCCTATTGACTCAGTTATACACAGTGTTTGATATCCATTCCGGTTCAAGTGATGTGGAGGTATAAATGAACTCCTGTGACCTTCTAGATTATCTAGAATTTAGAGTTGATGGAGTAGTATAAATGATTTTTATAGTATATAGCTTCATAAATGATCAGCCCTACTACCACCACTTTTAAATGTCAACTAACTGAAGAAATTAATTTGAAATAAATGTAAACTATTAAAAGAGTATTGAATAAAGGAAAGAAGAAAAGAGATAAGTCATCTGTTAATACTGTGTAAACTTTTTGTTTGTTTATTTCATATAGTCTGGGGCAGGAGTGTTTAATTTACAATGCAATCAAGCAGGTTTAACAACTAAACCAAGTTGTTGTTTATAATTTGGAAAACAATTAAGTGCAAAATATAAAATGTTAAGAATATCTGGAAATTTGTACAAAGCATCAACAAAAAATTAGCATAGCATCTTCTGAAGCTCCACCTTGCTTGTTAGATTTCTACACACAAATCCAGGGGATATAATTACATATTTATAGGCTGTTTTTTTTAATTAGCAGAATGGAATTAAAAATATAGTCTACTAGCTTCAAATGTAAAGGGAAATTGTATCTATCAAGCCTCTGGCATTCCTGTTGCTGAATAACATAACATTCATCTGTGATCCTGTTGTAGCTCGGACATTAGAAAGTGTAACTGTTGTCCCGAGAGGCTGAAATCAAGGTGTGTGCCAGGCTCTGCCTTCATCTGTAACCCGGAGTTCCATTCAGTGTGCATTCTTCTTGGTAACAGAATTCAGTTCTTTTTAGCTAGAGGTCTGAGATCTCCTTCTTCCTATCCATCAGCCGGAGTTTACCCTGCTTAAAGGAGAGATCTTTATTTGGATTTGTATGTCTCAAAAGAGTACTAACTAATCAAAGATAACTTGAAAAGAATCTTTTGGTTTGAATATTTCTAACCTATTTGAAGGGTTTACCTGGTTGAGTCATGCCATCCTAAAATGAGAAGGAAAATCTCCCATTGCTGAATCCCATGTTGATTCAGTAGGGCCCTTTATTTTTCTCTTTATTTTTGCTATGCTGCATAGCCTCATCACAGGAGGATTGACTAATCATGCGCACAGTTCCCACCAACTGTCCAGGATAGGGCATGAGATAGGCTCACCAGAAGCAGGAGTCTCAACATCCATCTTAGAGTTCTTTCTGACAAAGGTAGATACTTTCCCAAAGATCCTGCATGAAAGTGAAATAAATAGGCCACTTTTGTTCTACCCATAAAAGCTAACTGTATATTCACATAATCCTGGGAAAAGTCTAGAGTTTAAGGTGTGTATTGTGAAAGAAATGAAAATACAAAGGGAGATTGTTTTCTGAGATCTCCGTATTCCACCTCAAGGAAGTGAGACTAATTACAAATACGTGGTATTGTAACCTGTGGAATAACGGAAAGTGAGAGGCACTAATTGGATGTTAAAAGTGAAAAATCAGATTAATAACATTGTATTAAATAGAAAATTGTCCTGAAAGCAAAATAGCACTTCCCTATACAAGGTTACCACTAGGAATCCCTAGCTTATTAGCACATAACCAGAAGTGCCTGTAGGAGCTCTGAGCCACTCTCCAGGGAAAGCATACAGATACTAATGTATATTGAAGGGAAGGAGAAGTCTCAGAAAAAAAAAATCACTAAAGTT
Source organism: Sigmodon hispidus (assembly GCA_004025045.1). Taxonomy (NCBI): domain Eukaryota; kingdom Metazoa; phylum Chordata; class Mammalia; order Rodentia; family Cricetidae; genus Sigmodon; species Sigmodon hispidus. The sequence continues at coordinate 39,943 of PVIH01003588.1, forward strand.
CTGTCAATCACAGGGGAAGAAAGGAAGAAGTCTTGGAGGGAAGTCAGGCAGGGAGCCTAGATGGTGATATATAGTAAGGCAATTCCAGAAAAACAAGATACTGTAGCCATATGCATAATAGAATTCTCAGTAGTATATATCACATTTATACTGTCCAAACACGGGTTTATTAAAATGTAAAATAAGTATAATAAAACAATAAATCAAGTTTAAAGAAAACTATACAAAGAGGTACAGATTTAGAAACTCTTCCTTGCTCTCTGGGCCTTTGGTTTTGTTTGAGTCCCAGTGGGGTATGTGCAGAATTTCCCCCCAGACAACACTTTGCAAAGAGCTTCTTCATCTCTTTTCACAGCAAATGTTAATGACCAATTTGTGTTGCATGATCTCAGCTACAAATAATTACTTAAATTATTGAAGTTCAAAGACTCTTTATCTTCAAGATACTCTGAGTAATGCTGGGTTTGTTTCCCAGTGGTAGAGCATTTAACTAGCACACACTGGGTCCTGAATTCTCTCTGAAGCACTTTACAAACCCATCTGGCTTTCCAGCGTGATTCAAATGGTTTCTAGCTGCTGTCTTGAATCAAGTGGCCTTTGAACTCTTTCAACCAAGTGGCATATAGTAAACATAGTAAAAAGTAGAGCATAGGCATGCGGTAGTTTAGATAAATACCTCCTAAAGGCCCTTGGGAAGAAAATTGGTCCCCTGTGTGCTGCTGTTAAAAAGTAGACAAGCATTCATAAGTGGAGCTCAGAAGAAATGGTGAGGCAACAAAAAAAAAACAACAAGATTTCTCCCTTTCTGCTTTTGTTCATTTTTGTGCTTCCTCCCTGACTGCCATAGGATGAACAGTTATGCTCCTTCACTCTTCCCAATATCATGCTTTCTGTACACATGCCCAATTTGTCATGAATTTAAATCTCGCAAAACTGCAAATTAAAATAACTGGCTCTTCTTATATGTCAATTTCCTTAGAAATTGTTATAGTAATTAGAAACTAGCCAGCATGACTTATCAACCTTTTTTGGCAGTACACAAGTATCAGGCTCTAATGAGTTTGTAGAAAACTCTCTCTAATGCTAAGATCTTTACTTTCTCTCCTTCCAAACTCAGGAGCACAAAGATTTTAGATTTGTCCCCTGAGCAAGACCACTTTGAGGTTCCTAAATCACTACTATGACAACTCAAGTGAGACTTATTCATCTGCTAGTGGCCTCCACTGGGTGCTCACTGCAGCAGTGGATGGAGAAGAGAAATTCTAAGGTCTTCAGGAATAATGGTCAGTGAGCCGGAAGATGAGCAATATTATCAATCAAAACCAGTGCTCAAAGAATGTTTATTGCCGTTTTCAGGTTTCTTTATTCCTTACTTTATGTAAACAGTCTCTAGTACCTATCTCTTGTTGCATTAACTTTTAGCTAAGAACAGAGGCTTCCATAGAGTAGACCGAACAAAATAAGTCCTTCCAATGCAGAAACTGCAAATCAAGGAATTCAAAAAAGAAAGTGTCTCATGGCAGTATCCCATGGGTATTTTGGCTGAGCACTTCTAAGTTGGGAGCTATTTACTAGGTAAAAATGTATTTTAAGCGTATAGTAGGCCAATCACATAGAAAGATAAGAAAAAGAAGACAGTGAGAAACCAAATAAAATTTAATTAAACTAAAATAAAAATAAAAATTAAGAAGAGATGGCATCAAGGAATGAAAGATTGGCTCAGCAACTAAGAGTGTCTACTGCAATTGCAGAGGACCAGAGTTCGATTCACAGCACCCATGTCCAGTGGTTCACAGCTTCCTGTAATATCAGCTCTGGCTTTTTTGGACACATGCACACATGGGGGTAAGACTAAACTTATAATAATCTTTTACAAAGAAAGTGATGACATCAGAAAGAAAAATTGGAGCTCAATTTGAAGGAATCTAATACAGGGCCTAGAAAGATGGTGGATAAAAGCATGCATTGCTTTTGCCAGGCCCTGAGTTCAGTTCCAAGCATCTACCTCCAGCAGCTCTCAATTATCCATAATGCCAGCTACCAGGGAATTCACTTCCTATGGCAGTGAAAGTATACGCACATACACATACAAACACACAAAATAAAATATAGTAAATCTTTGAAAATAATATAATACAAAAAGTAATCTTTTATGATATTATAATGACATTCTTTAGCCTATTTCCTGATTTTATTGCTTCTTAAGTTAAATCATTCATTTGTTTCTGGGATTGTTCTTCATAAGATGGTAATAGTTGTATTTTTAAAAGTCAACACATGAAAATTTATTCTCTCAGTTAAACTTTCTATTCCTGTGATAAAAAACCATGTCCAGAAGCAATTTGGGGAGGAAGAGGTTAATTTCAGCTAATATGTCCCAGTCACAGTCCATCATGAAGGGAATGAGGGTAGGAAATGAAGCAGAAGCCATGGAACAATGTTGTCTACTGGCTTGTATCCCTTGGCTTGCCCATCCTGATTTCTACAACATCCAGGGCCTCTTGGGATTGACTCTTTTCTTGTATTCAAAGAGTTTAGTGAATTCAAATCTCATTCTTTAGTGAATTCAAATCTTATTTCCTTGTTATGCAAAGTGTCATTTCCTAGTGTGGTCGTAACTGCACTTTATTCATTTGTTGAGGAACAATTTGATTATTCCCCAACTGAAGCTATTACAACGAAAGCCACGCAAATAATACTGTACAGATTGCTTTTTCTTTTCTTTCTTTTTTTTTTAAGAAAAAGCTTTTAATTTTACTTAGATAAATGCTCAGCAGTACATTTGCTGAGACTCAGGGTATTCACAGATTTTCTTTTTATGAAACAGCTGTATTTATTTCTAGAACATTGTATCATCTTACATTTTCACTAGCAACATATGAGAAATCCATCTTTCTACATCCAAGCTCAGATTTGATATGCTCATTATTTATATAACTCCATGGTGCTGGTGATCAAAGCTAGGAACTCACATGTGGAAAGCAAACACTCAAACCTACCAGTAAACAATAATTCCAACATATATCTTTTATGACAGGCTTAGGGTAATATCTCAGCATAGTGTTAATTTTCATTTCTCCAATGGTTAGTGTTGTTGTTTGCATGTGCTTCTTTTCTATCTGTATTTCTTCTTTGATGGATGTCTCTCTTTGTCTTTTATCTATTTTTTAATCAATTATGTTTACCTACTGAGTTTTAAGAGTTGTTTATATGTTCTAGGTAGAAATACTATGTCAAATGTATTTTTATATATTTTCTGGAGTTCTATAGCTTGTGACTTTATTTCAGTGATTTTTCTCAGACAATTTCCTTTTGTGATATAAGCGATTTATTGTGTTTTTAAAATTATTGTGTTGACTATGCTTAAATTTTTATATAAATGCTATGTTGATCATTGGATACTAAATATTATCCCTATGATATCATCCAAAAGTTTCAAAAGTTTGCTTTAAACTTTTATTTATTTGTTTTATTTCTCTATACTATAGTATGACATAAACATATATACATCTGTAACATAAATTCTAGTTGTTATTAAATGAAAACACAGAGCCAAATTTCAGGGGAAAGCTGGAATATCAGAGGGAGGAAACAGACCAAATTTAAATCTCACCCAGCCAACTTGTCAAGGTAAAAGCGATCTTTCAGCTTCCTCAGCCTCTCTCTGCTCCCCATTGCTTCTATAGAATAACCTCTGTCTTCCCACAACTGCCTTAAATACCTTCTTCTCCCAGTTATTCCAGCCTGCATCATATTCTAGAGTTAAGATTAAAGGTGTGAGTCCCTACTGTTTGGTAGTTAGGCCTTGAACTCACAGAAACACAGAAAAATCTCTGTCTTTCGAGATATGGGATTAAAGGCCTAGGTGACCACTCCTGGTCTTTACCCTGCTGGGATTAAACTGTGATTTACCACTCTCTGACCCTCCTGGCTTGACTGTGGGTGGATCAGTTCTCTGATATTCCAGACTGTTTTTATTAAATATATAATGTGTCACCATATATCATAGCTAATTTTATATGTTTTGCAAAATACACATTACCTGCTAAATCAAAATTTTCAACATATATTTTATAATTTTTTATTCAACCAGTAATGCTTTATTCTTTTTCAGAATTCAGGGAACAAAGCTCTACAAGGTTAATGAAATAATTATTTTGGGAGCACATACTATGTAAATGTTCCCTGAATTATATAACATAGACATCAACATGTAATAGAAACCCTCCAATATTACTGTATTTAAAATATTCCTTACTTTCAAAGTACAGCTTTTAGAGCAGGAAATCTAACATGCAATTTTACAGCTCAATATTTTTGAAATATTTTCTGCATATAATTTCACTATAAACAAAACATATTTTAAAAGAAATAAAACAAACCAAGTCTCATACATTACTTTAAGAATCCATGTGATAATCATTTTGTAAAGTTGTGTAAGACATAAAAATTTATTTTCTGTCTCAGTTGTTTGCACATTTTTTATCTTATTTTTGCTTGTATATTTATCAGTTTTGTGCTTTTTGAGTTTTATTTTGTTTTTGTATTTTTTGGTGCTTTTTGTTTTACTTTTGTATTCTAGTTTCTTTGGTAATTTTTACTTTTTTTAAATTTTAAGACTTTAAGGTAAGTACCTTACACTATTGCTTAATTCTCCTGACTCCCTGTGTTGAGAACAAGAATGTGCCTATTTTATAACTGAGGAGTTTCGATTATTGTCTAGTGCTCATGAATGAAGGTAGGTCAGCCTGATGGACGGACACATGAACTCTGAATTTCAGAAAGTCTATACTAATCTCAAATATGTCTTTGATCTCCATGGAACTTTGACCTTATTAAACCCATTTACTCATATCTAAAAATAATGGCCGATGCTTCAGATCCTTATATGCAATTTGAGGACAAGTTACTCATAAGAACAACATGCAGATAAAAAGTCATGAATATTATTTATCATTATAGTTGATGCTCAATAAAAAGAAGTTTAAAAATGTTTAGGAACCATATTAGGCCAGGGACTGAACTTGAGTGTGGTAGGAATGTTCTCTAGAAGTGGGTGGAGAATCAGAGGCAGCCAGATAAAAAAAAAAATAGAGTTTGCCAGTCACCATCTGTCCCCCCCAAAAAAAACATATAAAAATTCAAGTGAGCCACAGGCTGCAAGCCACGTGGTAAATAGATTCATAAAAATGAGTTGATTTAAAAAAAAAAAGAGATAACTAATAATGTGCTTATGGGCCAAACAGTGTTAAAATATATAAGCGTGTGATTCATTTCTTTTGGGGGGGCAAAAGCTGCAGGCGCACAGACCAGGCTCCACACCGCCGGCACCACACGTGTGCCAGGTCATAAATCTCCAGACCCAAACAGGCCAAAAAAAACTTACTACAACAGATGGCGCCCAACGTGGGGCACTAACACCCACATAAAGCCTAAAAAAGTTTAAAACAATTTTTTAAATTGCATATTTAAATTGATTTACGGTACAGAGACAATGTGGTGTTCAGACAAAAATTTAAAAATGGCGCGTCCGCAGCACACAGCTTAAACTCATACGTTTCATGACAAGATTGGCACAAATGTAATTAATTTAAGGTTTCTGTTTATACTAACAAAAAAAAAAACAGTTTAAAAAAGTTTTTCTCATAACAACATTTCCTAAATTCCTGCTCTTTGCCAACAGCGGCAAAGCAGCAGCAAGTTTCTCCGCCATAATAAAACAAAAAAACAGAGTCAACAATTAAAGTGACACTGACCTTTTAAAAAGCTCTTTAAGTTAAAAAATAATTAAAAATTCTCAATAAAACAGATTTAGACTCTCAAAACCTCTAAACAGAGTACAATATATATAAAATATACATAAGCTTCAAAAAAATAAAAAAAGCCCTTAAAAAATAAAAATAAAAATAAAAATAAAAGCCATATAAAGATGACAAATAAACAAAGAGTCTAAATTATGTTTGTTTTGTTTTCTTTTGATTTTTTTGACTTTAAATGAGCTGACTACAAAAACATAGTTGATTGCTGAGACTGCTAAATACATATACTTTAAAAATGTCTTGACTTTAAAATCTGTTTATAAAAATATGTTACTTAAAAAAAGAGTTTCTACTTTTGTCTCCACAAAAGATCAAAACCTATAAATTAGTTCTAGACAAATGTGATTCCATCTGCCAAGGCCACCTAAATAAACATTATCAGCTTCCAAAAAGCCAGTTGAGATGATCCAGCTTCAAAACCCCATCAGATAGTCATCGTCCTTTAACAACAAAAAATAATAAAAAAAAGAGCTTCGTCCAAATTCCCAAAAATATTACTTATTAATGCTTGTTTTCATTATAAATGGTTAATAGTCATAGTCAATTTCTTTAAAAATATAAAAAAAGATATAATATAAAAATAATTTAAAAAAATAAATAAGTTTTAATTCATTAATATAAACTTAAAGTTAATTTTGTTATGTTGTTTATATTTTTCTACTCTTAATTAAAATATAATGCTGATATAACTCATTTAAAATTATAATATATAATTAAAAAATACAAATTAATAGTCAACTATAATAAACAAACTTATAATCATATTAGTTAAGTTTTTATAAATATACAAAAATATATTTCAATTAAATAAATAGTCTTCAAACACTTCAAAGACATACAAAATATGACATTTAAGATATTTTAAAAACTTAGACTTTTCTAGACAATAAGACAAGTCTGTTCCTGGCAACACCAATATATTTCAAAAAAAAAAATAGACATTAAAAAACTTCATATAAAATTTACTTTATAACATCAATTAGCCACTAGACAAAAAACTGTTCTGATATTAACTACTTGATAATATACTATATAAACTAGACATACAAGTTCCATAAAAAAGTGACCTCTAAATATAAACAAAACAAGCCAAAATGGTCCTTCAAGTTCCTACTTTACAAAAAACATTGCCAGACATTCTTCAAGACACAAAAAAAAACAACTAATAGACTATGTCAAATTTCTTACATCACTAAAAAGTTTGCCAGAGACTTTAGGCCTAATGGCTAAAAATAGATACCCCAACGTTACAAAAAAACTTTAAGTAACTGTCCAAACAAATAGATGTCATCTCTGTCATTTTCTAGACTTTAAAAGTTGCTTACACTTCCTATTTATTTACATAATATTATATCCTTCTATAGTCTTTAATATAGTTAAAAGTTTAATAATTATAAATATAGTTCTTTTTAGTTTAAAAGATATATTAAATATAAAACTTTAAACTCACAACAATAAAATAAATAATAAAATATTCTCTTTAATTTTAAAATACAAATAGACTAAATATTGTGACTATAATTCTTACTTAAAAACTGTTCTGTTGTTTATAATTTTGCTATATAAAAATTAAAACCTTCCTTTTTAATTAGACAAAAAAGAAGAGATGTGGTAGGAATGTTCTCTGTGTACTGTGAATAAAGAACTGTTTTGGCCTGTGTAGAGCACCATAGAAGTGGGTGGAGAATCAGAGGCAGCCAGATAAAAAAAAAAATAGAGTTTGCCAGTCGCCATCTGTCCCCCCAAAAAAAAACATATAAAAATTCAAATGAGCCACGGGCTACAAGCCACGTAATAAATAAATTCATAAAAATAAGTTAATTAAAAAAAAACTAACTAATAATATACTTATGAGCCAAACAGTGTTAAAATATATAAACATATAATTCATTTCTTTTAAAGAGACAAAAACTACAGGCACACAGACCAGGCTCCACACCGCCGGCACCACACGTGTGCCAAGTCATAAATCTCCAGACCCAAACAGACCAAAAAAAAACTTACTACAACACTTGAGTAATGACAAAATGATAAAGAGCACTTCATTTTTGATACTCTGGTGTGTGTGTGTATGTGTGTGTGTGTGTGTTTGGAGAGAGAGAGAGAGAGAGAGAGGTATATTTGTTTATGTGGATATATGCATATAAGTATTGCATAAATTCTACTTGGAATTAAAAATCCACAGCCAGATACTGGAGAAAAGCCAAAACATCAGAGAAATAAACAAGCCGCAGCCAGATGTCACCTAGACAATTCCTCAGGCCTGTCCTCTTGAACCTTCAGATTGAATCCTATGAGGCATCAGCACAAAGGGAATGGAAGTGTAGCCTCCTCTTTCTCTGCCCAGCTATCTCACTTCCTTGTTCAACTTTTCTAGTGCTGGTATTAAGTGTGTGTGCCACCACCTCCTGTCTCAGTTTTGTCTTGAACTTGAGAGATCCAGAGGATCTCTGCCTCCCAAGTGCTGGGATTAAATGTGTGGGTGACCAACCCCTGATCTTTAGGGTAAATCTGTGTGTGACTTGGCTGTACTATGATTTTTCAGTAAGACTTTATTAAATACACAATATATTGCCACATATTTCCTTTTGTGTCAAAAATAAAACAGAATATTATAACTAATATGAGAAAAACTATACACATTAAGTACAATGCTGTATGTAATATATATAAGCAATAATTGCATCAATAATGTCCAGTCCATTAACAATTGACAAACTCTGGGAAAATACTTCACTATATATTCTATCTTGGTAAGTCTAAAAGATTGTACTTAATTTACTTTCAATCTAACTGGTATTACCAACTAAAAACTACCTCTTGATGTCTCTCAAACTTACACACTTTATTCCTCTTAGTGAGCTTCTTATCTGAATCTGTAACTATGAAAACTATAACTATCTAGTCTTCAACTCCCTCAGAGATTCAAGAATGAAATAATATTAACTAAGTATATGAAGTGCCTAGCAGCTACTATAATATTAAGCCTCTGAGTTGTTTATTTCATAAGTTGACTGCAGGACTGACCGAGTGGTACAGATAAACCTCCAATGATACATATATGCATGCAAGTGTGGAATAATTCTCTTGTACACTGTAAAGATTTGTTATTCATATGGGTTTAATAAAAAACTGATTAGTCAATAGACAGACAAGAAGTATAGGCAGGGTAACCAGAGCAAGAGAATTCAGCGAAGAGGAAAGGAAGAACATCAGATGCCAGCCAGATGCAGAGGAACCAAGATATGAGAATGACAGAATAAAACAAGGTATCAAACCACTTGAATAAACATAGATAAGAACTATGGTTTAATATAATTGTAAGATCTAGTTTTTTTTTTTTTTTTTTTAATTTTTTTTTTGATTTATTTATTTATTATGCATACAGTTTTACAGAAGAGGGCGCCAGACCTCATCATAGATGGTTGTGAGCCACCATGTGGTTTTGCTGGGAATTGAACTCAGGACCTCTGGAAGAACAGTCAGTGCTCTTAACCTCTGAGCCATCTCTCCAGCCCCAAGATCTAGTTAATAATAGGCCTGAACTACTGGCCCAGTAGTTACTGTAATATTAAGCCTCTGAGTTAATTTCATAAGCTGCTGTGGGACTGGCTAGTTGGGACAAAGAAGCCACTGACTACATGCAAATAAGAGTACAAATGTTGGCACATATGTACATGTGTGTACAGATGCCAGATCTATATTGTGTGTTTTCTTCAATCAGTCTTCAGCATTTTTAAAACTTTACATTATATTTACTATTATATACATGTGTTTGGGGCTGGAGAGATGGCTCAGCAGTTAAGAGCACTGACTGTTCTTCCAGAGGACCTGAGTTTGATTCCCAGCGTCCATATGGCAGCTAACAATAGTCTGTAATTCTGAGATCTGACACCCTTTCACAGTTATATATGTAGGCAAAACACCAATTCACATTAAATAAACAAACAAACAAATAAATGTGTTTATCTGTATGTGGGGGTCCTAACTGGTTTTATGCCAACTTGACACAAGTTGAAGTCATTTGAGAGGAAGGAACCTCAATTAAGAAAATGCCTCTAGAACGCCAGCAAGAACCCATCATTAGTGTTGTAACAGGAAGCAGAGACCTCAAGCCAGACCAATTGAGTCTAGATAATGAATGCTTGCATGTTAAGGTGAATGGACTAAACTATGTGACTCAAAGAGTCAAGGGACAGCTTCCATAACAAGGTTCTTCTCCTTTTGGTTTTTGTTGTTATTGGTTCTGTTTTGTTTAGTTCTGTTTTTTTTTTTTTTTTTTTTTTTTAATTTGGTTTTGATTTAGGGGCTTGCAAGGGTAAAGAATAGATACAAGGGCCTGGGAGATAAGTGTGAATTGAATGCTTGATGGAAAATTTGAAAGGAAGCAGTAAAAGTTGAAGAAGGAGTTATTACGATAACGACCTGCCGTGAGATATGGTTTAAATGATGTTTATTTTGTGAGAATCACTTACGAAACAGAAGTTTTAAGAAAAGGTGAAGGGGTAAGGTTGCAGCGAGCCAGAGCGTTTCTAAATGAAAGCTCCTGTCCCACACGTCACACATCCGAAACCCGCGCCACCAGTCCGGAAACCGTGCCACCAGTCGGGAACCCTCGAAAGAGGTTCCGGCCCTGTGGGAGAGAATGCCAGCTTCCTGTCTCCTGTCCTCTCACTGCTCATTCTCATTGACCACGTCCCTACCCCCTCCCGGCTATCAATCCACTTGTGTAGATTCTGATTTCCTGCTACAAGGAGGAGAAGGATGAAGAGAGGAAGAAGGGAAGAAAGGATGGATGGAAAGAAGGAAGAAAGAAATAAAATGTCTCTATACAGTCAGGCTGTAGCCAAGCCTGTAGGGCATTTTGTAGCTAAAGATTGATACGGGACTGTTGGGAGATTGATTGCCCAGCCCACTGTAGGGAAAGCCATTCCTGGGCTGTTGGTTCTGGGTTCTATAAGGAAATAGGATGAGTAGACTATGGGGAGCAAACCAGTAAGTAGCACCCCTCCAAGGCCTCTGCATCAGCTCCTGCCTCCAGGTTTCATCCCTGTTTGATTTCCTGCCCTGGCTTCCTGCAGCAATGAACAGTGATGTGGAAGTGTAAGTCCAATAATCACAAACTCTCTTTTGTTTTCATAATATTAGAAGTTTGCAAGATTGTCCATACTTTATAGATTAAGTAATAGGCAGGGAGTGATTGTATGTTTTCCTGAGGGCATGTGCCTAAGGTGAAGAGATTTGTGATTGGAACAAGTTGTATTCAGAAATACTTCATCTCCAACACATACTTATATATGACCACACTAATTTGAGATATGCAGAAATATGAAGTTAAATACCCTAAGTGCAGGCTATGGTCAGTGCATTCCTCAGTAGCCCATACTTGGTTGAAGAGGACTATGATTAAAAAAATGATATTAAATTGGGAACAACTGTTATAGCAATTTTATTTAATAATATCACAATAACAATAAAAATAAGCAGAAAAATATGTCAGATGTAGTTGAAAGAGAAATGTAGTTTCCATATTTGAACCGTGATGTAGAAGATAGCCAAAACAAGGAACATGAAAGAAAAGTACACTTAAAAATCTCTGTTAAAATTGACCAAACTTTCTAATTTAGAAAATATCCATAATGACATTTATATTTAAATTTTATTGTGGATTATGAGTAAGTTAAAATTAATAACATCTTCTCAATCAGCACCTAACAGGAGAAATTTTCATATGGAGACAACAGACTAAAAGTGGAAAATAATATTATGAGAATTTTGTGGTTTAGGTCAGTCTGCTGACCATCCTGGTATGAATAAAGATAATCTAAAGAGGCTCTTGTATCTCTTTTTTGGATATCAGACTTTTGAAACAATGGTCCTGAAGGAATTGAAATTTTTCTAGCTATCTCCTGCTTGGAGAAGTAAAAGTCCAGGACTCTGCTCTAGCCAGAAGACAACTCATCTCCTGTCTCTCAAAAATGGGTTTTACAAAGTTCTGACATCATAATGCCTTCCCAGGAAGACTGGAGCCAGATGGCAATGATGAGAGGACCAGACTTTGTCTATGGCTGTGCAATTACAAACACCTCTCCCTTCTATACAAAACTAAGCTTCATGTCAGGACCCTGAAATATGACTTAAGGAGGTCCCTGATAACCTATTTGTTCTTTTTCCTTCCCCCTGTCTTTTACTCTTCCTTTTTAAACTCTTGAATATCCTACAAGAATAATCATAAATGCCATCTGCACAGGAGCCAACCATTCATTAGATAATCATAGGAACAAAATTCTCCTGAAATATGAAGTCTAACGCTATTATTTCAAAGTCCACAAAAGCATTTATTGACTCATAATAGAATTCTTATTTAATGAATGCAAAACTGAGAGAAATTATCTTCCAACACAGGCAAGCATAAATTCATAGGGCATCTTAATTGCATATCATCTTAACATATAAAAAGCTTAGAGTTGCTGAGACCTAACATTTTTTTGACTACTTCCTGTGATATTACACCCCCTCCCTCACAAAATGGTCCATTACATGTCTTCAGCACCACAGGATCTGTGACACCATCTCTTCTTCAGGAACAGGGGAAAGCCCCTCTTCACAGAGTCAGCAAGCCCCTGGCAGGACATTTTATGTTTCATAAAATGATTATTTGAGAGCTCTCTGCAGAGTTCTAACAATTAAAGACACTTAGATTTGAAATGATTGATGAAGCATATTGGCACCAAAAACATCTGAAGTAAAATAAAAATTTTAAGAGAAGATTTTGTTTGTGATTGTTCAACAATCCAGGTTTAAAATTTGAGGTATAAAGAGAGCAAACAGAATTTAACCAGGAGGGGTCAGGAGGAGGAAAGGAGTTTGAACAAGGGGATACATGGATAAAAAATGAGACTTCATTCTATAAAAAGAAAAAGAAAAAAAGAATACATATATAGTCTACAGAAAGTTATAAAACTCTCTTAAATACACCAAATAAATCAGAACCTATATTATGCAATCAAAAAAAAATTAAATGTTGTTTAATTGTACTTGTTGAAATGCATAAATATAATGAGACTCTAGCCAAGAATAAATATTAAAAATATCAGGTCACTTTTTCTCTTTTGCAAAATTGTGTTAAAGCAAAAATAAAAGACTTTTTGTCAAGCATAAATCCACAACTATTTGGAGGAATAAAAGAAAAGAAAAAAGAAAGACAAAATAATCAGACATGGAAAGTAGACAGTTTGCTGGTAAGTGCCTGAGAGAATCCCAGAAAACTGAATCTCAGGAGAATTTGGAAAGCACATGATGCAGCTTATTTTTCCCTGGTTTCTCTAAAGGCTAGAAGTCTATAACGGTGCTGAAAGATGAAGTAAAGAGGCTGGCATACTCCATACAGAACTCAAGAGAAGGCTATTATAATGCAATTATTCGTGGTCTTCCTCAGAGACTCTCCGCTCCAGGCCTTGCCACAAATCTCTCCTTACAAAGATAATCCATGTGTGAGACTACTGGAACCAAAGTTCAAAATCACAGAAACATCTCAGTTTTTGTTTTAGAACTCACAGGAGTTAGCTGGTAAAGGTTGAGAAAGAACATAAATACTTCATAAAGCTTCCTGAAGTGGAAGGGAGCAGATTTCTTTCTGAACTTAAAAGTGAGTGAACTCCAGAATGGAAAGACTCTGCGATAGCTTCTAAAGACTGCATGCAGGCTCTCAGTTCTGAGTTCCTCTGGGACACCTGAGTGCCTAGAGAAGACCCAACCATGGGAACCTCCACATACCACTCTACCCATCATTAGCCTGCTGAAACACCTGCCATCCGCTACTAACCATTGATTTCTAAGTAAAAATGGAAACTAATATTTTTTCTATAGGGGATTGTGTGGTTGGCATAAAAAGGAGAGCTGACAGAAAAGTAGTTCTGGTGACAAGTGTCCAGAGCCTATTTCTAACTGGTCAAGACTGAGGACTGACAACATTTCAAAAGTTTAGTCTTGAAGAGGTTGGCTTTGTTAGGTAGATGAGGAACAGAAAGGTAAATTGGTGGATAAGCATATCATTGTCTAAAGAGAAAACGTGATTGAATGCACAAGTACATCATCAAGCAAGTCTCAGGGAGAGGTAGAAATATACAAATAAGCAAATGGGCATTTGTAATGGTAGCACCAGTCCAGCATCTGGAGCCTGAGCTCAGAAGCATACTCTGAAAAGTCATAAACATAGAAACAAAGAAGCAGTCTAGATGATTACTACAAGTAAAAGGAAGACCAACATAGGAGGAAAGAAAGTGAATCTCCTGAAAGACTGAAAAATATATACCAACCAGGAGTACCTGACCACACAGGAACATGCATGTTGATACTGAAAAACTGTACGGGGAAGAGAAATACGCAGAACACTTGATGTCTGAAAGGGGTTGTATTGTGGTTTGTACATATCAAATAGGAAAATCACAAATGAACAACTAAAAATCTTTAGAAAAGATAAGCATTTTCTCAGCTAAGAAAGCACTAGTACAGAATACTTTTTAAAACAGTACTCAAGTTCTGGACATGGAGTTTGTAGGATTTAGTATTTTCAGTGATGAATTTTGATTCTGCCTATCTGTCTTTGCTATTTTGCTATATCCCCATCCATAACTCTGTAGTGAGGTTATTCTGCCTTTCAGTGTTTGATCGCTATAACTTGATGTTTGTGTTTTGTTTTGGTTTTTGTAGGAGTTTATAGAGATTGCCTGAGTCACAGAAGAGATTTTTTTGTTTTGGACTTAATAGCAATATTACAGCTGTATGTGTGTTCCCGAACACAGAGCACCGAACAAAGTGCGCCCCCAGGTGTGGCTATGTAGATCTGTGCCAACTTGATCTCTTAAAAAGAAAGAACACATGGCAAACAATTTCTTCTCTTCTTCCCCCTACCCTCTCCCTCTCTCCCTCTCTTCCCCTCTCCCTCTCTCCCCCTCTCCCCTTCTCTCCCTCTCCCCCTCCCTCAAACTCCCTAAAATAAATTGTGTGGCACCTGGCAGTGAGTATGTCTCTCCCATTCACAAAAAACTAACAACCGCTAAATGATAAAGAGCTGCCTGGATATAGGCAACACCCACTGCTATGTTGGGGTCCCAGACAGAGTAAAAAGGGGGGAAGAAGAATCCTGTTGAGGGCCAGGATCCCTCTTTTCTGATTCCTGATCTTCTGAGATGTGACAAATATTTCTCCCTCCAAGAAGCTGCCTGCTACCGTGCCCTGGCTGAGCCCAAATTAACCCTTCCTTACTTGTGTTACTTTTTTGGGTATTTAGCAAAAAATTAAATACATTATAGATAATCACTTTAAAACATTTAAAGATGTTCCCTATGAGGAAGACAAAAGTCCAGGTAAAACTGATTAGAACTGAGAAGCTCATAAGCTTTTTATAACTCCGTGAAAAAAAAATATTCCATAAAGGCTTGTGTGTAGCTCCATTTATGGAGTATCCCACCAGCATGTGTTAGGTTATATATTTAATCCCCAGTACCACATAAACTAACCATAGTAGTTCATGCTTGTACTCCCCACATTGGAAGGTACAGACAGTAGGATCAATAGAATATCAAGATTACTATTGCCTACAATGAGTTCAAAGTCAGCTTGGGCTACATGAGACTCCCATTTCAGACATGGAATTTAAAAAAATACTCCCTAACAGTAACTCATCCTAGCCTTTCACATATTAAATTTTGAAGTATATAAATAAATATTGGTAAGCACACAAGAAAAACAAATCTCTTTTCTTTCTCAGTTTATAGACTCCAAACTGCTTGTGAATTGGAACATTGGAAAGTATTGAATTATTAGTCCCAATTTCCATAACCTGGAACATTACAGTATAACTACCAATTCTGGAATTTGAGAATATTCATGCAATTTATTCAAAGAGGTAAGTGCACCTGGAATTGTGCTTACAGTAATACAACATGAATATGGTGCAGTTTTCTCCTGGTTCACTACAGATCTGATATGCACCAGAGCCACCTGATCTACCTTTACCACAAATATAAAGGAATCATCTAGCCAACCTTCTGAGATATATGGGTAGAGGCCCTGAGGATGTTAACATATTTTGAATGGGGTTAGTTGATTGGTTTGGTTTTTACAGTAGGCAAGCATTATACCATTGAACTCCAACCAAGCACTTTGTAGTTGTTATAAGCAGATAAAGATGACTAGTCCAGTCACTGATGTATATACACATCCTGACTATGACATTTCCCCAAGTATATTGAACTGTAATATGTGGTGTCAATGAGAAATTCTGCAAAACTGTTACTCTATGAAGATTCAGTTGGATTAATCATGTATTAACATGATTAATAAATGAGTTGCAGGTACAAAGATTAAAAATTGTCATGAATGAATTTGTTCTGTTGACTACATCTCCAGAACTCCAAGTCAATCCATCATTTCTAAGATTCATTTTATGTATATGAATATTTTGCCTATGCATATGATTGTATGCTATGTCACACACATGCCTGGTACCTACAAAGGTCAGAAAAGGATGTCAGACCCCTAGAGCCTAACAGACAGTTATGAGCCACCATGTAGGTGTTGGGTATCAAACCTGGGCACTCTATAAGATCAAAAGTGGCCTTAACCACTGAGCCAATTCTCCACAGGTACCCCAATCAATATTTTTGATGAACATGAAAAAGAATTACTTTGAAAATGTATAATACAGATTCTCAAAGTTGTCTTAGTACAAAAAAATACTTTACTTTTTGTATGTTAATATGTTCTCTCTATGCAGTTTTATTTATTGCGTATCATAATTTTTTGCCTATTTAGCTTGGCAATATTTTTAAATTTTTGTCACTATTATCACTTATAATTTGGTCCCTGTAACAACAATGTTTATTTTATTATTCCTTAGGGTTTTCATCAAGAGCAATCATTTTTTCTGTGACTGGATTTGTTTGTGTAGCCCTGGCTTTCTTGAAACTAGCTCTGTAGACCAGGATGCCCTCGAACTCACAGAGATATTCCTGCCTCTGCCTCCCAAGTACTGGGATTAAGAGCATGAACTACTACTGCCCATCTAAGAGAAGTTTTGTTTGTTTTGTTTTGATCTGTGTATGATTGGTCTCTGTTTTTTGTTCTACTGAAACTTAACTAGGTTACTTATCTACTTGAGATTCAAGAAATACAGTTCCTAAGTAATTTCTAATCCCCAATCTGAAGCAATAAAATGTAAACCAAAGTGGGGTTTACAGATAGCCTTAATCCTTTTCCTACATGACCCCTCACACTCCTGAGATTGACTATAATTTTTATATGATTTAGTTAGCTCAAAGAAATCCCACTAATTCATTATTTTCTAGGCTTGGGAAGCCTTCCAGCTTCATACACCAGGAATGACAGGGAAATGATAAATCATAACTGGGATGCTGAGGACATTTCAGCTGACTTGAGCAAAGCAAGCAGCTGCATTGCAATAAAGAATTTGTTTATCGGTGACTTGTTAATATGGTTTCCCAGCTCTTAAGTCCTATCTCAGCTCTTAGGAATAGGTATGTTAGAAGAAGCTGAGCCTTCTTGGAAGCACTTCTTGGTGTTTGAGAACAGATGTTAGTTACACAGAGCACACACCCCCCCTTCCATTGTTCCAATGAATCACCTGAGTGTTACAATGCAAATTGTGAGACTGCATCTGTATTCAGAGAAGTTCATTCAAAACCTGCCAACTCTGGCTCTCTAAGGTTCAATCTAAACAAGGCAGGCATCCCAGACTCATGACCACTGCCAAATACTCCATCTGTGCAGCAGCATCAGATGAGACACAAGAGTGTAACTGTGGCCCCGAGTTTATTCTAGTTTCTTTTAGTGCCTCCCAGGAGAAGTATGAATTTTCATATACAGTTTTTGTAAGATGATGGTTTTAAAATATGGCCTGAAGATCTATCATAATTTATACCTCTCTATTTCTTTATGTTTCCAGCTTTCTAAGAGTACTAAAATAGCATCTAGTCATATATACTTCACTGTCACATCAGATAAAGTATACCCTGACCAAGTACAAACCAAGTACAACTCACCACTAATCATTGATTATCATTTTATCTTCTATTTAAAATGCATCACAAAATATGGTTACATCTATACTCATATGTACTAATGTAACGATAAAGAACTCATTACTATTAGAACAACTACAAATTATTGTTCACTATTTCCCATTGAAGGAGCAAAGCAAGGGTCAAAGTTCAATATTCTCATTTAAAATAAAATTAAGATACAAATTCAGGATAAGATCTATACCAATAAGCACTCTCTAGAGATGTTAGATATTATAATTATATTATTGACAATTTAATGTATTTCTCATTTGCACAATACATTTTCCAATGATGTTTTGTTTCTCAAAATCATTTTGGTAACACTTAGTGATTAATCTTTCAAAATGTGTGAGAATCAGATAAATATTTTTGCACATACAGGTATTTAACATACATTTCCTCAAAAAATCAGTTTTCTTATCACAATTTATATTTTAGCAGTTACAAATTAACATACAAAAAACAATAAAGAAATAAGAAGTTGATACTGAAAAGTTTTATGCATGTGGCAGATTATATTTCTTTTCAGTTATTCATTGTCAAACTTGTTAAAGAATCATGTGATTCTATCTCTATGTCTATATTCTTCTATCAGGCATGGTCATTTTATTCACTCTAGCAAAAGGGGTGTGAAAGAGCATGAGTCAGAAAGTTTAACTTTTATTCAAGGATTGTATTATTGTTATTTATCCTCCTACCCAAAATAATTTACAATTTTTCTTTCATTTATAGACCCTGAAGCTAGCCTTGGGAAACACAGGTACAGTCCAAGCAATATTGACAGCTGCCGAAATACAAGAGGTCCAGCAAGTTCATCGGTAAACACCAAATTTCTGTTGTGTTAAGCTAATGGTACTTAGATAAAAGATAAGCAGACAGACAGAAAAACAGATAGATAGATAGATTGATAGATGTATGGATGGATGGATGGATAGATGGGGCACTTCAAGCATCTTAATGAAAAAATAACTTACCGCAAGATAGAAAGTTGATGACCCATATTACGTAGTCTCTCAGAAGATAATGCATCCATGGATCTGTGGCTTTAAGAAAATAGACTGAGAAAAATAATGCTACTAGTTTGACTTAATTGCTGTCCTGGCAACTGACACAGCACTGCCCCAAAATGACATGTAACTCATAATGGCCAAGAAAAGATGCTTTCTTTTAAATTCACAAGCATCAAAGAAATCAAAAACAAATATAACAAGTAGGATATTGTGCCATTTTCCAGCCCACTACGTGAATGAGTGGTAGTTATGGTATTTCTTCAGATGGGGTCAACATCATTTGAGCATGTCTGGAAAATGTTATTGAATGTAAGAGCAGATTAGGATAGTTCATAATCACTGCAATTAATTCACTGCCCTTTACACATGATTATACTCTCCTAGTCATTTTATAATGACATTGTAACATTTAACTCATCTTTGATTGATGAAATCATATTGCTAGAGTTTTGTAAGCTATTTCTGCTTCCGCCATGGTATAATTCCCCTCCCCTTTCCTCTTTCTGACCCTCTCTCCCTTCTGATTCTCTCTCCTGTTCTCTTTTTTTCTCTCCTCTCCTCTCTTCTACCTTCTCCTAATTTGGTAGAAATATGTTTAAGATACTAGCTATTATTTGGCTTAGTTATCAAGCAACACCTGGAATAGAACCAAATCCATCATGGCCAACAGTGACAGAATTTTAAGAGATCCACAAAGACTATGTGAAACAAGAAAGAAAGAAAATTGTTTTAAACCCCTGAGACATGAGAATTATTTTATATCACCTAATATAATGAGAAATAGTTAGCACTATATAAGAAGTGTTTCATTTAATGAGATGTGCATAGAAAATCTATTTCAACTTTTTTTGAAATAAAATGGAATATTGTAAAACAAGAATGAAATATTGCATATGGCATAGACATTCTGCTGTAAATTAGTAACATATCACACCTCATCTGTAGAATATTAATGCATAATAAATAGTATTAGGTTTTGTAAAATATCCCTACATTGTAAATATTTTCTATATTTTGAAACTTGCTTTACTGGAGCAGAACTAAGAAATCATTCTTCCAAGACAACATCAAAAACGGAACCTAGAAGAGGATATCAGAAAACAGAAAGCTCTCCCATGTTCCTGGATAGGTAGGATCAACATAGTAAAAATGGCAATTCTACCAAAAGCAATCTACAGATTCAATGTACTGCCCATCAAAACCCCAACACAATATTTTAAGGACCTTGAAAGAACAATACTCAATTTCATTTGAAATAACAGGAAAACCAGGATTGCCAAAACAATTTTGATCAACAAAAGAACCTCAGGAGGCATCACCATCCCCGATTTCAAGTTATATTATAGAGCTGCAGCAGTAAAAGCAGCCTGGTACCGGCATAAAAACAGGCTTGTGGATCAATGGAATCGAACTGAAGACACTGAAATTAACCCACACACCTATGAACACCTGATCTTTGACAAAGAGGCCCAAAATATTCAATGAAAAAAGATAGTATCTTTAACAAATGGTGTTGGCATAGCTGGTTGGTAGTGTGTAGAAAATGCAAATTGATTGAGTCCTGTCACTCTGCACAAAACTCAAATCCAAGTAGATCAAAGACCTCAACATAAACCCAGCCACTCTGAACTTGATAGAAAACAAAATGGAAAATATTCTTCTACAAATTGGCACAGGCGATCACTTCCTAAATATACCACAAGTGGCACAGACACTAAGAACAACAATCAATAAGAGGGTCCTCCTGGAACTGAGAAGCTTCTATAAAGCCAAGAACACTGTCAATAGGACAAAACGACAGCCTACAGAATGGGAAAAGATTTTCACCAGCCCTACAAGTGATAGAGGATTGATCTCTAAAATATATAGAGAACTCAAGAATCTAGAGCCCAAAACCTTGAATAACCCAATCAAAAACTGGGGATCAGAATTAAAAAGGGAGTACTCATCAGAATTACAAATGGCTCAAAGGCACTTGAAATAGTGTTCAACATCTTTAGCCATCAGAGAAATGCAAATCAATACAACTTTAAGATACCATCTGACACCTGTCAGATTGGCTAAGATAAAAAACACAGATGACAGCCTATGCTGGAGAGGGTGCGGAATAAGGGGAACACTCCTCCATTGTTGGTGGGAATGCAAGCTTATTCAGCCACTCTGGAATGCAGTATGGAGGTTTCTCAGAAAACTGGGAATCAATCTCCCCAAGGATCCAGGAATACCACTTCTTGGTGTATACCCTAAAAATGCACAGTCATACTCCAAAGGCATTAGCTCAACTATGTTCATAACAGCATTATTCATAATAGCAAGAACCTGGAAACAACCTAGATGCCCCTCAACTGAAGAATTGATTAACAAACTGTGGTACATCTACACAATGGAGTACTACTCAGCAGTAAGGAAAAATGATATCCTAAAATTTGCAGGCAAATGGATGGATGTGGAGATTATCATCCTGAGCGAGGTATCTCAAACCCAGAAAGATAAGCAGGGGATGTTCTTACTCACTAGTGGACTCTAAACAAAAAAAGCAAAAAGCAAAGCATGCCCAAGCTGCAAACCACAACCACTGAACAGCTTGGGATCTGAAACACCTTGGACTGACACCTTGGATCCCACTCCCCCTAGAGGAACACCTGACTCAGTCTCGATGTTGGGTGGAGAAAACTGGATCTTGCCAGGAATGAAGTCTGGACTGAGCAAGCAATATTGGGACCTTGGGACCTCCTGCCCTTGCTAGGGAGGAGATGGAGAGATGTGGAGAAGAGACAGTGACCTGAGAAAGTGGGAGGGGGAAGGGACCTTGAATAAGGATAAACGCGGATAGAAAATGTGACTTTATTCCTAATTTAAAAAAATAAACTTAGAAAAAAACAAAAACAAACAAAAAACAAACAAAATAAAAAATAAATAAAAAATAAAAAGCTGATTGGCCAAAGGTGAACAGGAAGTGTGGGCTGGGATACCAGGCTAAGAAAACTCAGGAACATCTCAGACTAGACACAGATGCCAGACACAGCCCCCAGAATGATGCCAGAGAGAGCTGCCACAGACAGGATGAAGAGACAGCAGACGCAGAGAGAAGAAGCTGAAATGCTGCTCTGAGGAAAGGTACCGAGCGCCACAGCTGAACAAGATGGGTTAGATTGAGAGCAAGAGCTAGCAAATTATATGCCTGGGCCCTAGGTCAATCAGTGAAAAATCAAGCCACCCAAGCATTAACTATATAGCGGCATGTGTTTGGAAGGACTGGCATATTGACATATAGAGGATTCTCTTGGAGAAACTGATTTGTACCAACCTTGAGAATGAAACATGTCACTTAATCAAATTGATAGTTAATTAGATATTCAAATATTCAAGTAAGAGGTAAAGCAAGCTTTCTTGGAACATGATACCTACCACCATCAGACGAATAGGCTTAGAAATTTTTTACCCACAATATTGAACAGTCTCATATTTCCTGGCTGTCTCTGGAATCACTGCTTTGCAATACTTACTGCATTACTTTATTATATTTTCTCTTCTTTCACCCCCTTCTCCTAATTTAAACCTTCATCAGCTCTTCTATGCACTAATGGAAAATCTCCCTTCCTATCATCCCTCAACTGTCTGTTCAGCACTCACATTACTGCTGAGGCAGACTGTTTTCTAGTGTTCGTGAGCTCTGCACGGACTATAGGAAAATCCATCAGGATATTTTCCCAATCTACTAAGCTTGTTCCCCTGCCCTTTCTAGGCAATTTTCCTGCAGCCACATCAGTCTTCTAAAGACTGTTGTCAGTGGAATCTAACATTTAAGACATTTGCTTAACACACCAGAAAGACTCTTTGTTCAGTGTCTTTCACTCCTGCAAGTAAAGAAAATTGGAGAGAATGAAGTGAACTGTTTATCATTCTCAAAATTATTCAGATACTGTCTATGCAGGAAGCATTCTGAGGCTCTGCTGAGAAATCCATCACTTCAGAATCCCCTTTCTCCTCTCTCAGAGCATCTTTATCTATTTCTTTGTATTGCTTTAGTTGTTTGCTTATCTCCACAAGCACTTTACATTGTACACCACCCTGGAATTGAAACAGCAGTAATATCTTTCTCTCTGATGAGTGCTTCAAGACTATCTACCTAAAGGAGAAAATCATTCTATAGAAAAGCAGAGAAGATATCACACATCCCATTGTGTGTTTCTTTAAAGTTTTAGCAGCTGCCTGACTCACTAAAGCAGCAATATTTCCTGCACTCATGTAGCAAAGGAAGCTATAAAAAATAATAGAGGATGTGTTTGGGAAGGATCAGTAGCCATGGTACTCCAGGGAAGGCAAGACTGGTATGATGTGTATATACAGTGTAGACCACTGCATGGTTTTTAAGCTTTGCAACAGAAAAGAAGCTGTATCTACCTTCTTTTAAAATCAAATGTGCACCAGCATTTGACTGAGAGTTTAATTGTTGGCATCATTCTACAACCAAACCCTTACTAACAATGTCAGTTCATATAGCCTACAGAACGTCTTTCTAAAGGAGAGGAAAAGACAATAGATTTTTGTCACCTGGTGATTCTGTATCATAATAGAATAACTCCTGGGTGATGACGTGGGTAAGTATAATCCCATTGATGACAGAGTTACTTGCAGTCTTTAAGCAAAATCAATTAGTATAAAAACAAAAAGTTCCCTATGTGTCATGAACTTGATTTTAATATTATGAGACTTTAGTTATTAGCAAAGAGTATAAAGGGCAGTAAATATTCAATAAACTTTTTATTGAATTATACTAAAGATTAAGTGAATCGTATCCCACAACCAAGAAAATAATACTCTGCTGCTCTGGTTATTCTCCAAATTTAATAATCTTAAACTGTCTCCCTATATCCCAAGTAAAACATTTTTATGCCAGTAATGTCTTATTTATTTTAGTTTGTCAAATTATATATATATATATTCTCAAATACTAGCTAAGTACAGTAATATTGTTCTGACACTGTCAATGTTCCCTTTCATTGATCTTTTAACATAAGTATTAAATTTGGTGTTCCTAGTAAAGTAAGGAAATATACTCTGAATTCTGTCCTTCCTAATCAGTCGCTCAGGATACAAGTCTTTAATAACTGTAGTGTGTTGAAACAGAAATGTTAAACCACCCTTAAATTAAACTGAGAAATCAATTGTCTAAAGTCAAAAAAAAAGTTCAAGAAGTCATTGAAGTCTTATAATACATTCTTTTATTTTTTATATTAATATTCAATGCAATGGAGAAAATCAGTGAATTCTCAGCTACTCATGGCAAGGGGATGTATTCACTGGTATGTCTCAGCCTGAAAGGAAGTAATATTCTTTAAGAGGCAATAAATCTTTCCATGATCCTCATTTGTAATTCATCATCTTGGACAAATAAAAGCATACCAGAAGGGAATATTCAAACAGAAGATTATATGCATGTAGATAACAAGTCAGATATTGAGAGAAGTGTAATTAGCATAACAGATGACTGGATAGTTCATCCCACAGCTGGTGGATTTTTTTTCCTACCCTGGAAATAAGTAAGGGAAAAGTATACACTTCTCAAGTATGAATGATTCTACCTTTTCCCAGAACAAGACAAAATCTTTTTATGCTGGTATTTATGCAAAAATTAGAAGGAGAAATTTGTGCTATTGTTCATTTTCAGATCCTAAAAGATTAATTGTTGCAAAAATATTCATCTCTTACTAGTTACTATAATTAAAATAAAAGTACATCCAAAATACATCATAAATATTCATGACTATTAATTTTTCCATTCTGCATAATGGATAGGATTTAAGTTTACCTACCATCAAGTAATCTGTTGTGTGCCTGGTCATATGACACAAAGGAAATGTGATTCAGGAAAATAACCACTAATGAGCCACTGTACTTAAATTATCATCTCTTTGCTAAAATTATCACAAAATTATCAGGAAATATGTACCTGAAGAAAGTTTTTGCTTGAATTACTTGATAAAGGTAAATTTTTGTTAACTTATCTATTTAAAGAGAGTATCATGTTTATAACTCTTCTGACATAGAATTTCTGATCTTATTCCATTTAATTAGATCTTGTGTAGGAGAGTGTTCAAGAACCTATCATAAGCATTCTGACCCATTTCTTGGCCATCTTGATGTCTTTAAGGAGACTTCTACCCTTTGCTCTTCCTCTTATCCCCCACCCCAGTTCTTCTATCCCTAACCCCCCTCCTTTCTTTTTCTCTTTCCTCTCCTGTTCATTATTCTCATAAAGCCTCCGCATTTGCACAGCCTGAATGTCTCTTTCTGTGGTCCACACCCATGCAAACCCCCCCCATGTCTTCCTGCATGATGCGGTATTTGACAGCTACGGGTACTCTCAAAATCATAACAAAACACCTGCACCCACGTACTCTGTACCTTATTTCCTTTCTGAGAACCTTTCTCTTAACCCTCTTGCTTAAAGCTGTATTAAAGTATCTTTTAACAAAATTAAATAGATAATATTTAAAAACCATTCTGTGCCTCAACCCCTAGTGTGGAAGCTTATAATAAACAGTTTACATGGAAAGTGTAACACACACTAACTCCAGGTGTTCTGTGGTTGTAGCCAGTGTACTTGGCTGCCTCTCACACAAGCAAAAGATGTTATAACAGTAGCTCACTTCCATGTGTGTCTATTGTCTCTATCCACACTGAGCTTTTTAATCTAATACCTTCCTTCTCACAATTCCATTTTAAAAGCTACCCAAAGAAAACTATAAAATTAAAAAAAACAGAATTGCTTAGTTTTGAACATTAAGAGGTCAAAACCAGCATAATTTGCCATGTGACACTTAGAAGCTCATCCTCAGGTCTCCTTGGGGTCATGTTTACTATACAGAAGAGCTCTCTATTCAAGATTACATAGGGAACAATACTAAGCTTTGACTGTGGAGACTGTATGTTTGTGCTCCCCTACTCAATCTCTCAGAATTTTCTTTCCTCTAAATCTAAAGGGTTTTCGAGCCCTGAATTTGATTCCCAATCTGTTGCATCGTTTAGGAACCAAGACTCATAGTTGCACATGTACATAATCTTTCCCATCTGCCAGCATGCTGGATGTTGTTCTGGACAAAGGCGATGCTCACTTCAACTACAGGTCCCTTGGTCATTTTGTGTCTCTGCCCCTGTAATTATGCCTAATATTTTATGAGTACAAAAGGAATACTTGCATAAAATTTAAATTTGCTGGAAATGTGTCACTGAATCATGAGGCAAAGAACAATCGCTGTTATTTCTCTGAAATAACTTTGTTTCTAATTCTTTCATCAGTATAACAAAAAAAATGATGACACTTTTTTATGTGGGAAGGGAAGGTGAGCGGGAGAAGGGAATTAACAAAATTGTTTGTCATTCCATATTTAATTTTTCTGTTGTTGAAATGGGAAAAAAATCTTATCCTCAAGTTACAGGTGACAAACGTCCACAGAGCTGAGCTACCATATCAAGTGTTTCAGCAGATCAAATAATAGCATTAGCATTTCAGAATAGAGAAGGGTTGTTATAGCATCTCAAAGTGTAAAGCCACACCATTGAGCTCCAGTAGAAGACTTCTTTCCCTGCTTTCTCACACTTAACTTCTGTGCCAATG
This sequence comes from Sigmodon hispidus, assembly GCA_004025045.1. Taxonomy (NCBI): domain Eukaryota; kingdom Metazoa; phylum Chordata; class Mammalia; order Rodentia; family Cricetidae; genus Sigmodon; species Sigmodon hispidus. Next base: position 66,479 of record PVIH01003588.1, read on the forward strand.
AAACTAGTTCTGCACTGAGTCCACAAGAACAAGAGGAAAAAGGAAGCTGCTGCTGCTGCTGCCAGCTCTTAGCTTTGGGCCAATGTCACACCATCACTGTGACTTTGGCTGAACAAGAGAACCTTGCCAGGCTTCAGTGTGGAGCTTCTGATGAGTCAGTCTGTACACTTACAGGTATGTAGGCTGCAAGACAGGGCTGGTGGATGAGCAGGCTGCCTGTGGCTTGACAATCTGTGACTTAAAGGGACAATGTTCCTGGTGACCAATACTGTGAGCATGGAGAGAAAGAAACCTAGACTGGTGTTTTTTTTTCCAAACTCTTGTCTCAAAGAGTCTTCTAAAAATTAGGGATCTATAATCAAGAAATAAACATAAGAGGCTTCAGAAAGCAAGCAAACTAACAAAACATAGGAAACTGTAGAGAGATGCCTGAAAAACTAACAACTAAAAGAAGTGAGCTGAGCATCTGAGGAACTAGCAAGAACCAGCTAGCATTGCCCTTGGGAGGGAGTGGAAAAACCTTCGGAAAAATCTAATAAGGACCCACAAAAGTAGAAGGCTGGGGACGGGGGAAGGGGGTAAGAAAGGAAAACAAACTCCAAAAAATCTGTAGGCAGACACTGCAAAGTCATGTTCTCCTAACACTGATTCAAATTTTGTTTCCTCTTCTGTTCCTCCCCTGTATCCATAAACATATGAACAAGAACAGTAGGGAAAAGTAATGGAGTAAAGAAAGGAGAGAGGGAGACAGAGACAGAGAGACAGAGACAGAGAACATCAGCATGCTGGTTAACAGCTCCTAAGTAGGTTTCAAATGGAAGAAGACATTATGATTAGGTTCTCCACTTAAAATTGTGTAGTTTAACATTTGACTGTATTTGGAATTTGAAGGGACATTAGTGCACTCACAAGATGAGATTTTTGACCTTCACCTTCCTTGACTTTTAAAAGCTCCCTTGGTCTGGTACTTTTTGTTCTGGATGACAATGCCCTACCACAAAAATGCCCAACATTGGAATCAAGTTTAGAATGCCTTTCAATTAAAGGAACTGAAGTACCCCTTATGTAGGAAACGTTTTAGTAGTTAAATTGACTTAGTCTGACATAGCAAAAACAAGAAATGCATTGATCTCATGGACTCTTACGTTGCTGAGTGTTATTTCTGTCACTTTTCATCACAGTATAAATATTAGTCACTGTCGGGGATTGTTGGCTTACTCAGCTCAATTGTTCCTGCTCTTGTTTCTCATAGTTCAAAGGACAAACAAGCATACATGAAGCAGCCTTACAATCTCAGCTGTTAACAGGTGAGAATAATAAAATACAAGTTTCACACCGTTCTGGGAAGTCAAAAAATGGAAATTAAGAGAAAGAGGAAGGAGGAACAGAGCAGGGATAGGAAGGAAGGAAGGAGGAGAGGAAGGTTGGAATAGAGGGAGGAGTGGAGGGAGGGAGGGAGAGAGGGAGGGAGGAATGGAGGGAGGAGTGGAGGGAGGGAGGGAGGGAGGGAGGGAGGGAGGGGGGGAGGAAGGAAGCTAATCTTCCAGTACCCTAATCAAACTTTCTTTGCAAAGGTCAACTTGTCAATGAGAGTGCAGCCTCTGTAAGAACAGCTTCACAGATATCCAACAGAGGGCGCACATGAACCAGCCACCAAACTGAATGTCCAGCCTTCCAAGTGCCACAACCCTCCTGGTGAACAGCCAGGACACCAAGGAAGATGCATTCCTGGAGTTAAAAAAGCGGGGTATCACAAACCCAGAAGGATAAGCAGGGGATGTACTCACTCATTAGTGGACTCTAAACAAAAAAGCAAAAAGCAAAGCATGCCCAAGCTGCAAACCACAACCACTGAACAGCTTGGGATCTGAAACACCTTGGACCAGCACCTTGGATCCCACTCCCCCTAGAGGAACACCTGACTCCATCTCGATGTTGGGATGAGAAAACTGGATCTGCCAGGAGTGGAGGCTGAAAGGAGCAATATTGGGACCTTGGGACCTCCTGCCCATGCTGGGGAGGAGATGGGAAGATTTGGAGAAGAGAGAGTGACCTGAGGGGGTGGGAGGGGGAAGGGACCTTGAATAAGGATATACACAGATAGAAAATGTGAACTTATTCATAATAAAAAAGAAAAAACTTTGGAAACTATTACCCCTATATATAATGCTCATATATACAGATTTTACTTCTAAGTGCTGGAGAAAAGATTCAGTGATTAACACCCCATGTTGCTCTTCTAGAGGATTTTGATTCAGAGTCCAGCATTATATGGCCACTCACAACCATCAGTAACTCCTGCTACCTAAAGATCTAAAGCGCCTGTGCATACATAGAGCACATAGATACACACACCGACATGAATCAGTAAATAAATACTACTTTTAAAAAGAAAAAAAAAAAAGAACCTTAAAGTCTTTGGAGCAGGCACATTTCCGATGTGACTTCTCATGAACCTAGCTGCATTTCCTAAAAGTTGTGGTGGTTCCTTAAAATCTATCTTTATCTCAGTTTCTCTGTTTCCCATCCCTCCTCCAGGTCCCTCCTCCCACCTGCCATCTCTACTCCTCCATCTCCTCTCCACCCACCCGCATCCAGCCCTCCTTTCTCCTCAGAAAAATAGCAGACCTCCCATGGATATCAACAAAACATGACTTATTAAGTTGCAGTAAGACTAAGCACCTTGCCTTCTATTAAAGCTGGGCAAGTCAACTCAGTATTAGAAGTAGGGATCCAAAAGCCAACAAAAGAGTCAAAGACAGCCCCTGCTGCCACTGTTAGGAGTCCCACAAGAGGACCAAGAAACACAGCTACCATACACATACTGAGGACCTAGGTCAGCACTTACAATAAAGGGAAATCACAGTGTGATGTGCAAAGGCTGATAAAGTCACTGACATCCAGATTGAAAACAGTGGAATAATATTTGTATTAACTACCTAATACCTCTTCATAATACATGTTTCCTTATGTATTTTAATCACATTACCTTAATCATTTTTTTACTAAACAAGAATTTCACAATAGTTTTGTGTGCAGAAAAAAAAAAGAATAACAGAATAACAGTTTGGTCTCTCCATATCATAGTTGGGAAAGAATTTGGTTTGTGGTTACACATTAGAAACCAAATTTTTCTTTTTCTTTTCAGTTCATTACAGTAGTATTATATAACCATCTACTCTGTTGTTAAATTTGAGAAATCTTTTACCCTATATCTTAGCATGTGATCTGTAAGATTTTTTAAAACATGCTTCACATCACCTATGTTCATACATGGAAATGTATAACTTCCACTAAAATTTAGGGAGGGGAATCTTCAATTTCTGGAGCCGTATGTCATGATGACTTTTGTGGAGCAGTAGAAGTTGTGACATCTTGTAACATGACACTCTGGAGTCAGAAAAAGTAAAGGTTCTGGATGGTTCATGGGAGTCTTCCTAAAACTCAATCCAATATGAGATGACTAACAATAACTTACCAATACCTGACAGAAACTGCAAACCATATGAATAACCCCAACTATATCCAATCATCTTTTACATGGATCCTCTTTCAGCTTTTATAAGATCAGGTAACATAGTAAGCATGTCCTCAATTTTTTTAATTTTTCATTTATTGAAAATAGATTTTTTAATTTACAATATTCTGATTACATCCCCCACTCCTCCACGTTCTCTCCAATCTTCCCTTGCACCTAATCCATGCTCTTTTTGTCTCCTCTTAGAAAACAAACAGTAATCTAAAGAAAGGTAATGAAATTCAATAAGACAAAATAAAAACAATAAAATAGGTTATAGAACAAATCAAAAGAACGCACAAGATAAAGAGCCAAAGAAAGGCACAAGAAACATGTACAGATACAGAGACACACAGGAATTTCATAAAATCATGAAATAAGAAGCTATAATGTATGTATAGAGGACTTGTAAGATTAAAAAAGTACTCTAGTAAAACACTATGATGTGAAAACCTCCAAAGATGCCATTGAGTTCATTTTGTGTTAGCATCTCCTGCTAGGCATGGGTAGCACGCTTTAAGAATGGCTTGAGACTCCTTTGGAGACAGTTAGTTTTTCATTTGCAAGTGGTTATCAATTGGAGATGGATTGGAGATGGCTTCTGGGTTTGAGGTGGTGGCACATGTCCACTTCTCTCAGTGCTGAAACCCTGTCTGGGACAGACCCCTGCAGGTCCTGTGCATGTACCACAATCTTTGAATTCATATGTGTGTTGGTCCTGCTATATTTAGAGGCCTTGGTTTGCTTGTCTTCATGCTCTCTGGCTCCTACAATCTTTCTGCTTCCTCTTCACTTCAGTTCCCTGAGCTCTCATGAGAGGATATCATGAAGATATCCCATTTGAGTTAGGGCATAATATTCCAAAGTCTCTCACTCTGTGTAATGTCGAGCTATGGGTCTCTATATTTATTTCCATCTGCTGCAGGTGGAAGCTTCTCTGGTGCTGATTGAGCAAGACACAGATCTAAGAGTATAACGGAACATCATTAAGATTCATTTTATTGCTACATTTCTTTAGCAGAATAGTAGTATTTGATTCCCTCTCCGTCCCTGGACTATCTAGTTTAATGTTCCCAGCCATTAGAACAGTGTCAGGAATGGGGTTCATGTCAGGGAATATGCCTTAAATCCAGCCACGTATCAGTTATTTATTTTCACAGTATGCTTCCAGTAGAGCTCAGCAACTCTATTGTGTAGTCCCTGAAAAGAAAAATGCAGTACAGTTGAAGCACAGCACAAGGACTTCAAAATAGCTATTGTGTATATGCTTAAAATCCTTAAAGATGATATGATTAAATCTATTAATACAGTCTATGAAAACACAACAATGAAATGAAATGAACAGTTCAAGTCCTGGAAGGGTAAGTCAAATCACTAAAGAAAATCCAAACTGAATCAATACAAGAAATACAGCTTTAAAAAATTCTAATGTGACCTTAGAGGCAAGCCTAACCAACAAAACACACACAAAAAAAAGAAAATCAGGCACCGAAGACACAATATAATAGAAGAAAAGGTACCTCCATCAAAGAAAATGTTAAATCTAAATAAAAAGACAGAAAATATGGGACACTATGAAAAGACAAGATGAAATGAATTATGAACACAAAGATTAGATGAAGGAGAAAAAACTCAGGTCCAAGGCACAGAAAGTATTTTCAACATTATTGAGGATTTTCTTAACCTAAAGGAGATGCCTATCACAGTACAAGAAGCTTACAGACTGGACCAGAAAAAAAAAAAATCCCTTTGGAACATAATAATCAAAACACTAAGCATACAGAACAAAAAAAAGATTATCAAATGCTGCAAGAGAAAAGAATCAAGTAGCATATAAAGGCAGACCTAATAGAATACACCTGACTTCTCTGTGGACACTCCAAAAGACAGATGGGCTGGACAGATGTGCTGCGGACTTGCCAGGGGCCTTACCAGGACTTCTGACAGACCCTTGTTAGTGACAAGTCCCCAAGATTGAGCTCCAGTATTTTGGGGGTAGATTATCCATTACCTAAAACTTCCTGATTTCAAAACATGGTTCTGAGAAATCAGAATAGCTAAAATCAATCCTGTGTGGTTATCAAAATAAAAAGAAGATGTAGAAAAGGAAGAGACAGCATGTGAGAGAAAATAGGTCTATGGTTTTAGTTACTATGAGCTTATTCATTGATTCCAGCAACTTGCTTCTCAACACACACACACACACACACACACACACACACACACACACACACACACACACACACACTAATTGAGGCTCTCTTCTCTAACAACACCAGTTAAGGAGACAACTATTTTTTTCCACTGAAAGACAATGTTATGCCTTCTCCCAATTAGCATGTACAAGTGGTAAATTAGCATTAGTTGCAGAAGCCATAGCATTTAATTCTGATATAAGAATAGACCTAACATTAGTCATCTGTGAGGCAAAGAAACTGTCAAGGATGTGTATTGTGGTTTGTGTGCAGTAGGCTTTATTTCTTTATTTGTAGATTGTCGTTTTAGTTTACACTACAGAAATATTCTATAATTGTCTGAATTAATCTAGTCTATAACAATCTGAGTCACTTGTTTCTCAGGATAATTTTCCTGGTAAGGAAATCTCTGCACTTTTCATTCATGAACTGAGAAGCTATAATATTCAGGCACAGCTGGACACATGTGTACACACAACTTACAACACTCAGTCTTTTACCAAGTATCTGCACACATGAGATCTGCTCTTGTCTGTTGGCCAATTCATTGATGCTAGGTAATTAGTAATAATAATAATAACAATAATAAATAATAGTTGAAAGATAACATGTCATGCTTCCATGTGCTTCTTTTTCTGGAGGCATGTAATCGACACTGACTACTGCAATCTCAAAACACCTCCCTTTAAATGCTGTCTCTGCTTCCCACTCCCTGTCTAGGCTGGTGGTCTTCAAACCACTTTATTTACAACCTCAATGGCAAGTGTAATTTAAGTTGATACCTTGAATTTTTTTAAATCAAAACTGTAAATAGGCATAATGTATGGGAGCTTTGGTGCATTATAAACATTGACATTTAAAATAATATAGTCAAATAACTTTGTTTAAAGTTTCCCAAAACTCTAAGCGTTAAGACAATAGATAAATTGACCACCATACACTTTAAAAATATAAACATCATGATTAAGATATGAGACCTATATCTTACATTTCCCCTCCTTCAGCCAGTTCTCTAACACACACCCACTTGCAAACACACACAGACAGACACATAAAACACGGAGAGAATCATCCTAGGACAAAGCACTTTCATCCTTAAGTTTTCCTTATCATACATTTCTGAACAAAGTTTAAAATAATAATCTTAGGCTTTAGATATGAAGAAGTTTCTTTTGAAGCAGTTCCCCACAAATATAATTATTATTAGAACACAAGGAAGCAAAAAAAAAAGTTCAAATCTTGTTACTTATCAAACAATAATTATTTTTCAAGTTATTAATTAGATTTTTTGTGATTGGTAGAAATGACCATAAATGGGTGTGACCTGTCACTAATATCATTTTCAATCTCATGTATATTCTTCTGTTGTGTGTGTGTACAAGTTCTGATAACATACTAAAAGTAGAATGGGATAAAACACACTTTCTGTTTCACTGTCATCTGTGTCCAGTTCTTTAGGCTATACCCTCATTCACACCAAGACCTATCATTTTAGATTACTTTAACATTTTCTCAACTATCGTTTTAATTATTTCTTCTTTTTATTTTGCGTAAAGTCAAGAATTAGAAAGAATAATGTGATTTGGTTTCAAGTCATGAAATTTTTTATTCTGAGTTTTTTGGAAATAGATGAAGACTAAGTCTTGTTAAGTAACTCCTGGTTTTTTAGAGTACCACTTTGCTTAGTTCAATAACCTCCAAAAGAATTCAGAAGTCATAGTATTCCTATATTTATAATACTTTTTGTTACATTGTCTTTTTGTTCAAAAATATAGGATATAATTAGAAGCTTGATTATAATGTTATCTGAATTATAGAAGTCTAAAAATGTAAGATAGGACCTGAACCTAAATAGCAGTGTAGAAATAAACCCTCCCCCCAAATCATATGAACATAAAATATAATTTTAAGAGTATTACCAGAAAGAGAGCTTCATCTTTATTAATCATAGTAGACAGTGGGTAAAATATTCTCTAAAGTGAACTATCAAGAGGAGGTAGCACAAATTTTTTTTAAAAAAAAAAACATATTTATTTATTTGACTTAGTGTTTGCCTGGAACTGGGAACTGGAACTACAGACAGCTGTGAGCTGCCATGTGGTGCTGAGAATTGAACCCCAGTCCTCCAGAAGAACAGTCAGTGCTCTTAACCACTGAGCCATCTCTCCAGCCCCTAAAAATGTGTTTTTTAAAAAGTTGAAATATAATATCAAATAATCCTGTTCAAACAGATAATTATTAATATATCTGGGTCAAATAGGTAATGTCGTTGCCAGTAGGAAAAAGGAGAAGGGAATGAAGTACAATTCTATTTATTAATCTTATAAAATGTTTAACTATAAAATACATGCCTGCATAACTTTACTATAAATCTGTTTCAAACATTTGAGTCACTGAGCCAGTGAAATTACAATGGACAAAGGCATATGGCAGACAAACTTCAATTCTGTTTTTTTTAAACATTTATCTTTATTTTATGTGAATTGGTGTTTTGCCTGCATGTGTAACTGTGTAAGGGTGTCAGATCTTGGAATTACAGACAGTTGTGAGCTGCCATGTGGATGCTGGGAATCAAACTCAGGTCCTCCAGAAGAACAGTCAGTGCTCTTAACTGCTGAGCCATCTCTCCAGCCGCAAACTTCAATTCTTGAGTCTTACTCTTGGGTCCCACATTGGAGAGGACTGAATTCCAAAAGTTGTCCTCTAATCTTAACATGCAAAGGTCCTAGGCTCTTGCTATTTTCCTAGAAACTAATGGAAAACATGCCACAATTTTAACAAAATGCTTTCGTCTCATTATGTGGCTTGGATGCATATCTACAAAACCTGGGCACTGTTGTAGAATATTTAACTATGTAAAGATGTGTTGCATTTGTTTATGCTGTGGAATATTACTTTAACTGTATAAAGGTGTGTTACATTTGTTTATGCTGCATTTGTTTAATGACATAAGAATGTGTGTTTAATTATGTAAAGATGTGATGCATTTGTTTCACCTTGCCTACCTAAGGCATCTGGTTGGTCCAAGAAAGTTCAGAACAGCCAATAGCTAGGCAGAGAAATGATTGATGGGGCTGGCAGGCAGAGAGAACATATTTGTTTCTCCTATTGGAGAAGAAATCTAGGCTCAGGAGAGGAACAAGGAGAAAAAGGAAGGGAGAAAGAGAAGAACATACCAGGCATCTGCCAGACAAATAGATGTGAAGCAATAAAAGTAAAATATACAAAAGGAAAGAAAAGTAAAAAGCCCTAAGGAAAAGGTAGATAAAGAGAAACAGTTTGTTTTAAATTAAAAGAGCTATCTAGAAATAAACCTAAGTTAGTCCAAGTATTCATAACCATTATTACGTTTCTGTGTCATGATGTGGGAGCTGATTGGCGGCTCAAAAGAAAAAAGCCTGGTACAGGGCACCACCACTGAACTCAGTGAAAAGAATCTACCACTGTCCTCTCCAGTGAGACCAGCTTCCCCCATGTAGTCAACCTACTGATAACAGAATCACATTTGGCAAAGCTATGTACTACTGTCTTTGTGGACTCAATTAATTTATGTTTTCATGACATTCAACTGACATCTAACTTTTATTTCTAAATAAACAGTAGTATTGTGTCATGTGGCATGCCTTTCTTTCTCTGTATTTTATACTCAAGAAATTCTCACACACAGGCAATTACGTTGTGACAATAGCTAGACACATAGCAGATTAGGAAATGCAGAGAGCCGGCAGGGATGTAAGCACATCAGAAGGATATCCATGATGATAGCAAGAAAAGGACCATCTTGTCCTTGGGAGAAGCCAATCTTGTTAACACCTTGCTTTTGAACTGTTAGTCTTAGAATGCTAAAGTCAAGGAAAGGAAGCTGTATATATCTCATTAGAACCATTTCTTTGTCAAGATCTCGGGTAAACCACAGCAATTAACTTGTTACAAATGTGTAAGACAAGAATAAATGCTTGTTATCACACGCTGCATGCCCACTGTGCAAGCGTATAGAATATATTTTTGGCTGTGTAGCATGGTGACAAAATTTTACAGCTTTGTCCTTATAGCCTAGAAACAATGAGCTCTCAGTCCTGTTAGCTGCCAGGTTTTGTCTGTGGTTACCAAATTTCACTTTAACAATACAAAAATGAAGGCTTGCTCACACTGCCTGGCATGGGGGAGCAATTTGGCTGACGCTGGATGGTAAACTGCATTACATCATTAAACATTTCTTCTATTCCAGCATAGCCAAAGGAAAATCCCTATTGACCCAAAACAATTAAAAATGTTTTTCTAAGATTAGTCATAAAATCAATGATTTGAAGTTTGACTTGAAAAAACTAAATGTAATCTTCTGTGACTTCTTCCCTTCTCCAACACATGCAGTTTTATTCCTAATAATGGATAGATAGCTATAGTTTTTTATTTGCTGTTACACATTTAACAAATTTTTTTTTAAAAAAAAAAGTCTCCCTATTACTAAAAGTATTAGTGTCTGAACCAGAGCTGTGTATCCTAGATGCTTTAAGTATAAGCTACAACTCTTAAAATATTAAGATAACAAAGCTAATGTTCAGTTTTTGTGCGTAAAAGAATACCTTTAAATTTGTTCATGTGTAAGCCAGATACAGTAGCACACACCTGTAAAGCCAACCACTGATAGACTAAACCTGGAAGACTGCAAGTTCAATAGTAACCTGAGCTTGTTAGGAGACCCATCTACACATTCCAAAAAATAAAATAAACATGAACTTCAGGGAAAAACTCTTGTCTAGCATGTGTTATGGTCTGGTCACAACTTCCAGTAACTTAAAAAAAAAACATAAAAATAAATAACAAAATTAAATGAAGTAATCAGAACTCTCAATCATCTTTTAGGAAAATAAGTAATGGGTAATTTACAAATTTGGAAAGATATAATCTCAATCATCAGGTTAGTTAAGTGTTGTATATTATTTGGCTCAAAATGTATTTTTCAAAAATCTTTATCTCCAGAGTATCCTCAATTGCCATATTAAATAACAATTTTACTAATGTTAAGTTGTTTGTAAAGTTCTGAATTATTATGAACATGGATTAGTAATATCTTTCAAATTATTACTGCCTATGTGCCACAAATGTCTTTGACTTGTAATCTGGTAGGCTTACAATTTTTTATTAGATTACTGAAGGAGATTTTCAGGAAAGATTCGTCTAGCTTGATTATTTATTACTTAACGTTGAACATTAGATATAGCAACAATAAGAATCTATAAATACTTACTGAATCTAAATGGCAAACTTGGTATTATACAGAAATGCCATACCTACATTCCAAGAAATACTAAGATGAATTCTTCAAAAAAGATTTCTGGAACCCATTAATTATAGCACTCATACAGAGTGTATACAGATAGACATTGAGTTTAGGGGTACAAAGATACCCCTGACCAACAAAAATCCCTCATTTTAGTGCTAAAATTTATAAACATATATCAGTTGTTTGTTGCTTCATAAGAAATTATCTAAACTTAGTGGCGCTATCAATGTATTGCTTATGCTTGGAGACATTGCTGTGCAATTCTGTTCATTTCATTTCATCTACTCTTGAAGTACAGCTGTCTACTAGAGTCAATTGGCTTTAGTTCCAAGTTGGTCCACCTCACTTACAACAACTGTTGCTTGTGAGTAGCAGAAGTCACTTAATTGTCCCCTGTAAGGCCTGTCATCATCCAGGTTACAAATCTCTTTTTACCTAATACAGAAGTTCCAGAACAGAATTCCAAGAAGACAGTAAGAAGCCTTTTGAAAACTGCAGCTAAAACATTAGGCACAACAAAGGCTTCTCTGTGCTCTTAATCACAGAGGATGCACTAAGTGGGTTGTCCAAACAACAGAAAAGTCCTGGGTCAAGTAGCCAGACACTCACCCAACATCAGTGAGAAGGCAAGAAGTTTCAAGAAGCCGGGAACAGCAAGAGCAGAATGGAGGTCATGAAGGATGAAGGTCAGAAGAGCTGAAAGCAAAAACTACACGTAATAATTATAGTTCTTGAGTTCTACAATAAGTAAGGAGCCATCGGTCCTGGAGGCCAAGAAATGGTAACACTCAATGCTGAGTCTTCAGCTGCTATTATTCAAAACCCAGAGTGATAAGCCTCTGGGTCTGTGACTTTAAAAGCCTAGAACCATGCACCTCAACTTCTCAGACTTTCTCAAGAACAACAAGCCTCTAGATGTGGAGTCCTACCCTTTAAGCCTCTGATACGCAGCTCTGTGGGGCTGACAACACAGAGGGAAGGTGGTCATTGTTAATTTATAACTTGTGTGTGCATAGAACAAATAAAAACCTTTCAAATAGCTAATTGTGCTAGTAATACCTCAATGCTTTGCTTAGCCTCTCATCTCACCCTTGCATGTGTTGATTGGTATATTAGATAATTTTACCCTTCAAAGGTCTTGGTGGGTTTTTAAGGTGATACTTTTTAATTTGATTCACAGTTGAGACAGGGCAGCAGTATGATAAAGGATGAAGTAAGTTGCTCAACAATTCTTATCTACTTTCTGCATGAAAACTCCTCCGAACGCTTTCAAGATATAAACCCATGCCTTTTCATGTCTGGCAATGATGCTGATGAGGAGAAAACCTTCCCAGACTAACACAAGCTAGCCAAGATTTATTTATTTTTCCTTAATCCCTCTGTTTATGTGTTCTCAAATGACTAATGAGGCCAGTCTGGAGCTGGCAGATTTTGTCACAATTTAGACAGATGGTTTCAGTATATATGCATAAAGAAAGTAATGCTGGAAATGTGAAAATAAAGATATGCTGTGTGCCATCTGAGTGTTTTTCCTAGAGAGAACAAAGATGAGGGCAGGGACACAGAAAGATTTCCATGTATCATATCCACACAACACAACTCTCTTACCTTATACGCCTCTGCAGTAACTACCGGTAACTACATTCGCAGATAGATGATTTCTTAGACCAAACACTTTGAGAAGTCTAAACATGAACTCCACTTGTTGCTTTTAGGGAGCTTGCAGAAGCAGACTTTAGAGAAAACCCCTGAAGAAAACACATCATCACCCCATACCTGAGCTTGTCCTAGAACTGAAGCAAAACAAAATACTTCTGGGGAAATGTTAATATAAACAGGACTGACCACTTTTCAATCTTTGCCTAGGTAACATATTTCTGAACCCTCTGTTCTTACCCAGTTATCCAAATATTAGTGTGAGCTCCCAGATGGGAACCACTTGACAACTTGATATATTTTAAATTTATTGCATACAGCCCAACACAATGAAAATAAATTTGTTCATTCATTTATTCATATATATTCTTAATGAATATTCATCAAACACTTTTCTTTTTCTATCAAACATCTTTTGTATAAGACAGGCAATTGCTATGAAACATATGTATGAGCATACACACTGGTTCTATTTCTAAGAAATTTACGTAGTCTACAAACATGTCAACCAATATTGATACAATATATTAAATGAATGGCTTTTTAGAAAAATCTTTTGCTGTCAATTACTATGGTGGTAACAATAACACTAAACAAATAGATGCAGAGAGAGAAAGTATGTTCAAGTGTAATACATTATCTGGAGACAGGTTGACCAGAAATCTGTGTTACATAAGTACCACTTACGGTAATTTCCATTTCAGCTGTTTTCGATAGTTGAAAAGACTGGTTTGTGTCTGAGTCCTAGGTGTAGACGTTAAGCATCAAATATCTATACATATATCAAGGTCCTTAAAAGCTGTGTAGAAGTAAGTCTTTGAATAGAACCAAGTGGTGGGGGGACAGGAGGGTGAGGGGGTGAGCCAAAAAACACATACTGAATGTTCACATATTACTACAAGGAAATTCCCACTATGTGGCAAATACAAAACTGTAACTTAGCCATCCACATTGTTCTCAGGGTGTGTCTGGTGTCTAAACCTAAAGTTTGTCAGCTTGATAGGCCCAGATGATGCTTAGCTGATTTTTCTAGCTGTGTTGTGGGAGTGTTTCCAGCAGAGATCAGCAGGTGAGGTTGGAAAGTGAGAAGGTAAGATCCACCTTCTGCAGTATGGTATGTATCATGGAGGGCTTGGATACAATAGGAAGCAGAAAGACAGATGTACTTTTTGCTTAAACTGTAATATTGATTCTATCTTTCTCTTAACTTGAAGTATTCATGGTCTCCAGGTCTTGGGAGTCCATCTGAAAATACACCTTGGGCTGTCCAGCTTGCTAATAAGAGATCAGAGTGCCTACAGATCCCAAAGTTGTGTGAGCAAATCTCTCATTAAATAGTTTTTCTCTCTCTCTCTCTGTCTCTCTCTCTCTTTCTTGATATATATTATAGACAGATAATAGATATATGTATATAAGTAGGTAAATTATAGATATAAATATATATGTACACTATCAATATATGTACAAACACATGAGTAGGCGTGTAATTTAAGACATATATACCTTAAGAAATAAATATAAGTAGAGATAGGATATATTCTTCTCAGATAATCCAGAAAAATATAGTATATTTTTCAGAGTAGACAGTATTTAATATCTTTCTTGGTAGATTTCTTGTATAATTTCTGACTCTGATTTTAATGATCAGTTCTATAAAGTGTTACTAAAACTTCTGCCTTTGCTAGTCTACCTCCTAACACATACTAATGTACACACACACACACACACACACACACACACACACACATGAAAATGTTAGGTGCCTAGAATTTCATAGCCCTAGAGTTTAGACCAAGCCTTTAGTTTCTGTGGAAGTAATTTTCCTCAAAGTCTTCATTGGCATCTGTCCCATTTGCTTCCAGTTTGGCTTACTATGTGAGTGACCATAGCCCAGAGTTTCCTCCCCATCCATATCTCTTGGTTTTATGGTATCAACTTTAAGGCTATTCTACGAAACCAAATTAATTCACTGCTAACCTGAAACTGTGAACTTGGTTTACCCCCATCTTCTAAATAATAACATATACTTAGAGAAATCAATAAAGACTAAAGGCCCCGTGTTTGCAGGAATTCAGCCTCCAGTACTAGTTTTACATACAGGGGAGAAAACAGAACTCACAACAGCATAGCAATGTTAACTTTTCCCAGGTAGTTTTCCAGAGATAAACTATGTTAATTCACACAGATATCTTCAAAAGTACTACATGTGGCTGATTCTTATCAAATATAATATGTTTTACAAAAGCACAGAAAGGATCCCTTTAGGCTAAATCCAATACAATTTGACTTACATATCTGTTAAGATAGCAGCTTGACCCTGAGTATTGAAAAAAATACTAGTTCTTAAAATCAATTCAAAGCATTAGATCCAAAACCCAGTGCTTAAGCAAGGAAGAACTTTCTTTCTTATACAGAGGTCTAAGAATTAAAATGCAACCTTGCCACCTTCAGTGTCTAACTTAATATGTTGTCAACATGATTGTCCTTTCTCCTATCTGTTTGTGTATAGTAAAATAAGGAAATAAGCAAAGATATTGCAGATGTACTTGTTTTTATAACCAATTAAAGTACAAAGTAAACCTTGCATGTCTACGTGAGTGGACAGCACTTACGTGCCCATGACAAGTTTACAGAATAGCTGGGAAGTGTCATTCCTTACTAGGGAGGGTGCATAGACCTGTAATATGAGCATCCTAAAGAAAAGGGACAAGGTATTGGTGGAGAGCCATTGGTCCCTGCAGTATGTAGCAATCTGGTCAGAAAAGGGTATGGAGAGACAGAGAGCAGAAATAAAGAACTTAGGAAGACAAGTCCTGTAAAAGGTTACAGGGAGACTTTCTCCTGAGCTGACCTCAGGTCTGAAGCCCTAAAAACAGGAGCTTTTCAGAAGAACTCACTGAGTCCACCATAGACACTTCTTTATAGAAATTCGCTATCAGCCACTTAAACCTTTCTACAACCCATGTTCTCTATTTTTCCCTACATTTTCTCTACACATTCACTACAATTAAGGAGATTTTTCTATCTTTTTAAACTATAATAAATAAACCTGGCAGGTGGGAGCATAACATAATCTGATATAGTTTAACAAAGGGAACAGGCATTGGGGTAAATGCAGAGTAAATAAAGAACACAGGGGGAAAAGGCCAAGCTTCTGAGAGGTCGGATCAACAAAGTTGGCTCCAGTCCCCAGGCATTGCAGGTCCCAACAGTGCTGGTAAAGTGGCCTGAACTCCAATGACTTGGAAAGACTAGTGTCCACAAGAAAAAAACTCTAGGTTGGACTTGAAGAAGTTACCCCATTGGTCTCTGTCTCTGATTCCTCAACTACAAAATGCACATAACATCATATTTCTATAATTGGGTAATTTTAATTACAGATTTTGCAATCACATCTGAGAATTAATAGAATCAAATCCCTTACAGGCAACCGGAAGTCACGGGTTCTCAAGTCTCTTATGTAAAGATCACAGAGCATTTATCTATAGCATAGGTACACCCTCCCACACCTTTGAAATCATCTTTTATTACTTATTATCCCCAACATGATATAAAGAGTAAATAAATTATACTATATATGGATAATACATGGTATGGATAATATTAAAAACTAAAGGTATGTACATATTCATTACAAATTCAAGTTCTTCAAATACTTTCCCAAAAGCTTGTTAAATCTTTAGATGGACAACTTCCTAATATATACACGGTGACTTCATATAGCATGCTAAGTCACTGTGCCTTCTATGTGGATATTGTTCATTAATTTTGTCCACAGATGTGTTTGAGTGCTCTTGCTAGAGATACACATTAGAATAATGCTTTCATTCACAGTAAATCTGTCTTCACAAACAAAAGTAGCACTGCTCTTGAAACAAAGTAGTCATTCATTAACTGAGTGAATAAAAATATCTCAAGGATCCTTACTCCTATTAAAGCTCAGAAGTTTTCAGTGGACACTCACGTTTCTTAGTGGCTCTTAGAAGGCAGATCAAAATGAACTACTTTTCTTAGAAATGAGACCAAATGTATATGAAGCCAGCTGAACAAAGAGAGTCAAAATGTTTATTAACAGATGTGAACCCATCACCTTTGTACTGGGCAGTACAAACCTATTGGAAATAAAACATACAAACAAACAAACAAACAAAAAACCACCACCTTCCTGAAAATAGAAAGTTTTGAACTTTCTTTGAGAAAATAGAGCCATCTACAGGCCAAATCTATCATAAAACTACACTTGAATTAGTCGTGATCAGGAAAGCCTGTGCTTTGATTTCTTATTCTTCTTTTCTTTTCTCCTCTTTCCTTCTTTGGATGCACATACCTAGGTACAACTGGAGTGGAAATGGACCAATGAAAACCATCATCATTTCTCCCCTGGACTGATTCAATTATCTTTTCTCTTTCTTCACATTTGACCCTCTACAGTCAGTGCTCACCAATGGAGCCAAAAAAAAAAAAAAAAAAGCCAACAATTGTGAATTATATAGGTATACGATTATTTGATTTTTCAAAAGTTAGTGAATCATACACATGTCCAAGAACTGGTGATAAAATTATCAAAGATGTGCCTCTCTATAAAGAAGTGAGAAAAGTTTATGGAGTAACTAATATGTTCACCAAAGTAAAAGAAGAAAAAATAAACTATGGCAAACAATGAAATAAATCCTCTTTGAAACTGACTACAGCCTTCACGTTGAGTCTTGGAGGATGAGTGGGCAAGCACCTTATCTTGTCTTTCTAGTCATATGCAGGAAGAGTAGTAGGGGTGATTAAAAATCTGTCATTTGTTGAGAAATGACTCTCTAGTGGGCTCAGTAATAAATTCTTAAATGTGTGAATTCATTTAATTCTTACAACTGTCCATGCTGGAAAGCATTTCATCCTATTATGGAGAGGTGAAGTTGAGTCAGTCTTACAGAAGTTGGGTAATTTGCTAGAGATACAAACTTCATCAAGAGTGGGACTGCTAGCTTAACCCAACCTCTCTGTAATGAGATCCTGATCTCTTGAGATCTGAGTGACACTCCATGTGTGAGAGACTGGAAGAGAGGTAATAGTGTCAAAACAACCAGCACAGTAAAAAGTGTGTCATTAATCTGCAAGCCTCTTATTGATTGGGCCCTGGAGTTTCAAAAGAGTAATAATCATTTAAGTGAGTGTCCTGCCAATATTCACTTCACCATACTATTTTAATAATAATAAGAGGGGGTAGAAAAGGGGAGAGAGGTAAGGAGAGAGCGAAAGACCAAAGTTAAGAGACTATGACAAGAATATCAGCCCCATATGGTCAGCACTATGTCTGCATGACTCTGGTAGAGCAATAATCATGGCAGAACAAAGTAATGATTTGTGACTTTGTCTCTTAAATATTCAGTTTTAAAATAAAGCAGAAAAGACGTCCCTGGAGGACAGATTGTGCAGCCGGCTGTTCATAACGCCAAATACTTGCTGCTTTTGTTTTCAATGATTTGATCTTAACACGGGCAATTGAACAGGGATTCAGAATCAAGGACATCTAGTTGTACCCAGCATCTTCTTGCTAAGTTTAAGTAAAGTTATACCTACTGCCGAGTCTTGTCAGAAGCATGCATAATCAATAAGTTCAGGCATTACTGATAATTATTCAGATAACGGACATATGTTCAGAGTGCAGATCATAGTGCTCCAGCAGCGATTACATCCTTAAACATCCTATCAAGGAGCACAAGTACCTGACATAGAGCTGTAATTTGCAGAGCAGTACACTGATTCCATATGTTATCAGATTCTTCAATTTCAGGTAATAGAAATCATCACAACAGTTGAATTATTATTCTGTTTTCTACGATTAGTTTATCCAGAACATGTGCGTGACTACAGAAATCCGCTAGATCTGGGCCTTGGAAACACTGTCATTAATTAAATTAATTAATTAAAGCACTGCCTATTAATCTTCTTCTTGCTTCATTGTTCTAGGCTAATGAAAACAGACAGGTCCCCATTTGTAAAAATTGTTTCAGTATTTTCAAGCTTATGGGCTTCTACTGGCTTACCAAGTCTGGTGAAGAGGCAGTCTCTTTTCTAAGGAAGCAGTCCTCTTTCCAATAATGCTAGCTAATAATTGTTTATGTTTCTTCTGATCGGTTTCATTTGTTTATAACTTTGTCCATCTCTGAGACAATCACTGTGCCAAGACAATGCTGCTCTCTGATTGGTCAGAACTGATACTCATTCTAAATAGCTGGAGTTTAAGCACAGGCATATCTCTGCCCAAATGATATAGATATATAATAGATACAAGATAGGATTGATGGATACAAGATAGGATTGAAAGATACAAGATAGAATTGATAGATACAAGATAGGATTGACAGATACAGAATAGGATTGAGAAATACAGGATAGATCCACAAAGGAAATGTCAGCTCTTATTTATTATATTAAGGGACTGTGAGGCAAACAAGCATTAAGAGAAAAGCAGATGGAAGAAACAGGAGCTAATGACACACAAAAACTGAATGTAACCTGAGACTTCTCTTCACTTGGGGTGGGAAATGGAGGCGAAGAGAGAGACCTGCAAACCACCAAGCACTCACTCAGTATTGTGTTATGGAGAAACTTAGATTTGTAGCCAGATGTTTCAACAAGTGATCTGAGAAAGGGCATCACTTGTTTATTTACTCGCCAATTATTCATGATGGGAAATTTAACATATACGTAAATGAAAGAATGAGTAAATCACCAGGCTTTCCAAGTACTCAAATGTGAGAACCTCAGTTTGAGACTCAAACCTAAGGATAAAAGCTACGTATAGTGATGTGGGATTATAATCCTAGACATGGAGTGGCAGAAATAATCAGATCCCTAGGGATTACTCCCTAAGCTACATGGGGAGTTCCAGGCTAAAGAGAGACCCTGTCTCAAAAATAGACGTAGACAGTTGGAGTGTGGAGTGACACCTGAGGTTGTTTTATAGCCTACACACACACACACACACACACACACACACACAACACACATACACACAGAGAGATAATATATATGTATATCATATACTTACATATCCATATACAACAAAAATAAATAAAATTCTAAAAAAATACAGAAGAGCTTTCTAAGTTATACATTGCTTAATCCACTTTACAATTAAGAAAGATAAAGCTCATGGCCTAAGTAGCTTATGTTCTCATAAAAAGGACGCAAGAATTTTATCTGTTTGATCACTATTTTTATAAATAGGGTGTATTAAATAGAAACTGATTATTGTGAGCCTTGTAGAATTCATAATTTAAAATTGTTGTAGAAGTTCTTGTAATGAAATCATAAATTAACTGTGAACTCCATCTTTTATTAGCCAGGTGACCTTGAATAGATAAGTTCATCTATAGTTATTTCTCTCCTTATGTATAAGAAAGAGAACTTTATTTTTGTTGTGGCTATTAAATTGAGTGCCATCTGAGCAAGCAAATAGACAACACTTAAAATTATGTAAATCACATAGCATTAATTAAATGAATGTGGAATTTAAAAGAATAAAATAGAAATCATGGTCCATGTTTTAAAACCAAACCAGAATTTAAAGACACTTGGCATTCACCCTAGCACAAATCTAAACTATCTCCATGTTGTTACTTGATATAATTTTGTACCAGAAAAGAAAGAGGCATTTGATAATCATATAATACATTAAAAACATGGGCTCAGCTTGCTCTGGAGACCCTGAAAACAATTTAGATTTGTTTCTACAGCATCTGCAAACTCTCAGACTTCAGAAGCTTGCTGAGTCAGCACTGCCCACCTTGCCATAGATGGGGCACAAATATACAAAGAAAATGAAGTCAAACCAGAGCTCTGGATTCCATCCAGGGTTTTGCCTTGTGGTTGGAGATTTTATAACCCAACTCCCAT
The DNA here is from genome assembly GCA_004025045.1 of Sigmodon hispidus. Taxonomy (NCBI): domain Eukaryota; kingdom Metazoa; phylum Chordata; class Mammalia; order Rodentia; family Cricetidae; genus Sigmodon; species Sigmodon hispidus. Next base: position 87,024 of record PVIH01003588.1, read on the forward strand.
GTGAGATAAAGGAGGCATATCCTTATGTGTGTTGGATCTTTTGGTACCTTCACTGTTTGCTTATTTGACGTGAGGTCTGTGATAAAATGTCATGAACCCTGTGGCCTTGGCGGTGTTTTTCTACCCTGGTCCTGACAGAGCATCTTTGCTTCCTTTAATGTAATTTATCACATTCCTTCCATTCATGCCTATTATCAATCAGTGACAGCAGAACTTCTCAATTATCTGCTACACACCATAAAGGCAAAAAAAAATTTACTAAATTTGCCTTTAGTCAAATTAAGAACTTCCTTCAGAGTATATCATGAAGAGAGTCTAAGAATATAGTGGCAATGTTTTAATTTCATTTCTGTTGCTGACTTTTAAAAAATCCTAACAATTCAATTTAGGGAGAAAGGATTTGTTTTGGTTCACAATCCCAGGTTACTGTAAATCACAGCAGGGAAGTCGTATGTCCTGGAGTTTCTGTTGCTGTGAAAAGACACTGTGGCTATGTCAACTCTTATAAAGGAAATTATTTAATTGGGGCTGGCTTACAGGTTAGAAAATTTAGTCTATTGTTGTCATTGCAGGAAATATGGCAATAAACAGGCAGGCATGGTTCCCAAGAAGGATCCAAGAGTTCTATATCTGTATCCCCCAGCAGTAGAAGAGACTTAGACCTAGTTTGAGCTTCTGAAACTTAAAAGCCCACCCCTAGGGACACACTTTGTCTAAAAAAGCCACACCTACTGGAACAAGACCACATGTCTAAATACTTTCAAATAATGCCAGTCCCTACAGGAGCCATCTTCATTCAAACCAGCACATCAGGGTAGCATGAATTTAAGACAAGTAGCCATATTACATATGTAGTCAAAAGCAAAGAAAAATGAATGCCTCCATCTTAATGCTCTGGCATCTTTCTTTACTCTCCTACAGTCTAAGACTCAAAATCAGAGAATGAGGCTACCTACTCTCAGCCTGGTTCTTCCTACTTTGTTTAAGGCAGTCAATCAATCCTCCACAGAAATATCCATAGGCAACCTAATGTAAACAGTCTTTCATCAAGATTCTCTCCTCAGGTCTCTACATAAATCTAGGTCACCCCAAAATGACAATTAAAGCAACCAATCAACAAATAATAAGCCTGACTAGACAACTAAAATTTAGATTTATTTTTGTAAATAAGATTTACATCACCAAGAAAGGTCAACTGTGAGGAACTGAGAAAGCCCTGAGTTAATAAAGTCCTAAGAGAATTTGTACTATTGACATAGACACAGCCATGCCAGGGGCCCAATGCCTTAGTTCCATTCTAGTGATGTTCAAAGGGATGGCAAAGCCTTGGTCTATTCTCTGTCCAAATGTTTATGTGTGTAGAAAAAAAATGTTCACTGTAGCTCCCCTCTCCCAGATGTTTGTGTCCAAAAGACTATTTGCCTATAGAGACTGTTGCTACTCAGATTAGCAAACCTACCTCCTTGGTCTGGGTGAATGGAATAACCCAGATCAGCAGTTTATAACACACAACACTAAACTTAAAAAGTACTGCTATGTCTCCATCAGAGAACCAAGCCTGTCCAACCCCAGCTATTTCTGTAGGTCAACATGACTGCGTGTGTTTGTGTCTTTTCATTCCCTACTCACCCCAGCCAGTCTGATCCCTTCAGCCACGATGAACATGGCAGTCAACCCAACTTTAAAGTCAGTAAACTAAATGAATGTTAGTTTAGAAAGACACCATTCAAGTGTCACTAGGTGTCAATATCTTGAAACTATACAAAACTGATCATTAAAATCAGAGTCAGAAAATCTTATATATCCATTAAACTGTCTGAAACTTTTATAAGAATCACTAAATATGCATACAACTAGAATTCTTCTAAATACTAGTGGTGTTAATCAATACAACTACTTAGGAGCTCTTAAACACAATCCCTGATATTGGAGTAGACAGTCTACCATCTATTATTTCCTCTCTTGAGAAATGTACATGTGTACATATTTGTACAAAAGACATATTCAAAATATTAGAGTAAGCATTATCATGTCGGGCAAGTATGGGATACAACCAAAAGAAGTCTGTAAACAGTATAAAATAAAACAGTTCCAATGTTATTGGTTACTCTCAAGAGCTTTACAGTAAGACCCCATTGACAAAGATGTCATATAATTGAATTACAGAATGAAGAGGAATTAAGCTTTAATTAACCTGGAAGCTTCATTCCTATTGGCTAGCTTTCATAATGCTGGAAGATTACTATTACTTAGAAAGAAGAGCAAACATCAGTCACACCCAGCTATGTGCCCTATGAGCTACAATAATGACTCATAAGCATCAGAGATGGTGGGTAACTACAAAGAGACAGTGTTTTTAGAATACAGTATAAAAGCTGCACATGTGGACCCAGCAATTATTACACAATGGGCAAAATGTGTGCAAGCTCAAAAGAGACAAAATTCCCAACATGGAAAGTACAAGTAGACAGAAAGCTAAGAAACTTTTGGCTATTGGACACTGGAGAGAGAGAGAGAGAGAGAGAGAGAGAGAGAGAGAGAGAGAGAGAGAAATTTTATTTAAAGTTGTAGTTGCTGGTAAGTTAACCATGTCCCAACCGAAGAGCATGCATCCAAAATCACACAGACAGTATAAATTAGACTTAAAGTGTTGACCATAAAACTGGGTGAGTAGGAAAATATGGGTGGGTCTTGAAGGAGTTGGTAGAGAATTGGGAAATTTAAAAAATGCACAAAACTCTCTGACAATTAAGATAAAATGGTGATGCTGTACAATAGCAAGCAATGAAGCACAAAGAAGAAGCAAACTGCCAATGAACAATGCTAAGAATGAGTATTAGAAGCATGATGCTCAGCAAAAATACATGTTCTTACATTCCTTTTATATGAAATACAGAGAGTGGCAAAACTAACTTCTGATAATAGAAAGCAGAGTAGGCTTGCCTTTGGTGGGAGCAGAGGATGAGGGAGAGCAGAACTAGACTCTCTGACATGCTTTCTGTTCAGATGTCTCCTCTAAGCATTCCAGAAGGGCGATTCAGTGAAGCATCACATAGGTTTGGGGTTTAACTTCCTCATGCCATGATCACTGTTCAAAATTGAGTCAGTTCCTTACCTCATTCCTTCTTACTTGTCTAAGTTCAGATAATTTGGAAAGGCACCCACTAAGCATAGAGCTCATCTTTCTGGATCTCAACATGATACTTCTCAAAGACCAACTATCATAGCAATCCTAAGTATAAAGGCCATGGCACCCTAACCCTTTACAATGAGCACCAGACTCTGTGAAACACACATATCCCGAGCCTCCCTAGAGAAATGTTTCCATGTGCACCTATCACCTACTTTACATCATGGCCTATATATTTATGTCATCCTGACGGCATTACTATTTGTCAAAGTCCTTTTTTTAAAAAATTACTTTTTGTCTTTTTCACAGCCCTATCCACCTGGTGATCTCTTATGTATCCTTCTAAATATAACTTCCTAGAGGGAAGCTTTAATTTCCCTGCTTCTGGAAACCAACTGGTTAACATTTATTCTGAGTCCTCGGGGCACCCAAGGCACTTACTGAATTAAATTTTGACATCTGATTCCTAATGTTGTCTATTTCTCAGAAATCAAACCTGTGTTGTCTCTTTCTTTGTATTTGTATGTTCTGCATTATACCTGACATCCAGAACTGTTGTGGGGATTAGAAAGGATGTTAGAAAAAAAACAGAGAAAATGAATGAATAAATTTTAGAAAATTAAGACAAAACACCCAACTTAATGGGAAATATCACATCCTACAAACGTAAAACTTTCAGAAAGGAATGACATTCTAACTCAGAGACAGATCACTGAGGGGACAGTGCATAAAACTGGGATATTTCCTATCTGTATTGTTCAGTAGTGAATGGGTTAAAAGAATGTAATTTTACCCCTCAGGACTCTAAGGCTTAGTTTTATGTGAAAAGCCTTCCTACTGTAATTGCTATAAGGTTTGAAAGAAAGTAGACAGCTAACCCATGACCTTAGTCTTTCTCTGTGGACTGTAGGTGTTAAATCTGATGCTAATGAGTTTTCTCATATACATACTCTTTCCTGAGGCCAGCAGGAAATGGTCTCACCATTGCCAAGCCACAGTTCTAAAGATACAAGAAGAAAAGAATATTAATTCACAATCATAACACAAAGGACATGCTCCGCGTGAGATAAACCACATGAAGTAAGAAGAAAGGTATTTTTATTAGATGATTTGAGACAATGTCCCCCACAGCAAAATAATAATAATTATACTCATTATAGCCTGACAAATTAAAAATCTATTCCAATCAAAGTGATTTCACTCAGAGAAAGTCACCTCATAGAAAAGTCTTACTGAATTAGACCCAGAAATTCCATATTAAAAAAAAAAAAAAAAACCAGATTAGTTTAACTACTCATGTGGCTTTGTTATTGTCAAGTACCAATTTTTCTGTCATAGTTTTTGCCTCCCAGTCTCTATTGGAAGACTTGGGACTGTCTTCCTTTTCCTTTTGGTGTTAAAAACAGTTGTTTTTACAGATTCTATTTTAGAATTGAGAAGAGGCAATGCTATATCATCTGGGCTGTGGGATAAGATGTAGGAAAGGTAAGAAAACACCAATTATGTTACAGGGCAACACAGAACCAATGCAGTAGCATCACAGAGACCAGCCATTGTTTGGAAACACAGAGGGTGCTTACCTCGCCTCTCTAGTAGCAGCACCTCTGGATCCATTACCCACTCCGGCAGTGTGGCTCACTCAGCTAGTCTCTCACTTGTTCCCTATGACTCGTGGGCCCTAAAAACAAGCATATTGTTTTCTCATGTCCCTGGTTCACATACATTCAAGAGAATCAGAAGCCTTAGCTGCATCCTCATATCACCACTAAGGAGGCTGCTGGCCAGTCTATAGCTTATCCACACTTAGAGCTTCACTCTGGTTCAATCAGCTGTGGCGAGAATAGAATGTTCAAATGGTTTCCCTAAACCTTGGCCTTTAGGGAAAAAAAAAAAAAAAAACACTTCTTGGAAGAATACATTGGGAGAGGCAGGCACTGGGAAACCCAGCCTATTCAGAACATAATTACAGGGCCAACTGAGATGGCAAGGAGTTTCCAGAAACTTGTCATACCTCAACATCAGTGTTCAAAGGTCAATTGAATGATCCAGTTAGTAATGCCAATGCAAGACTATTTATCAATGAGTTTCTGTATCAGACAGCTATTCTAATTTAATTGAATTATTTATTGACCATGATGTGCTATAGAATAACAAGTCACCATTATCTGTTGTAAAATATTACTTGAAGATATCTCACATTTGTTTATGCAGTGGAACATTTTCTTAATGATGCAAAGATGTGCTGTATTCTTTTATTTTGCATTTGTTTAACTGGATGAAGCAGTACTACTTTGCCTGTCTAAAATGATGGTCTAAGAAAGAGCTTATCAACCAATAGCAAGGCAAAAGAAAAAGGAGAGGTGGAGCTGACAGGCATAGTAAATAAACAGAGAGAGAAATCTGGGAGGAAAAGAAGGAAAAGCAAGAGAAGAAAAGAGGGGGAGGTTGGGAGCCAGCCACTGAGTAAGACTGAAAGTAAGATACACAGAAGTCCACAGGCAAAAGGTAGATGGGATAATATATAGTGAAAAAAAGCTAGCAAGAAATAAGCCAAGCACAGGCCAGGCATTTATAATTAAAAATAAACCTCCATGTGTGATTGATTCAGGAGTTGAGAGGCAGGGCCCTCACAAAGGGGAAAAACAACCACTAACAACTATGCTGGTGTTTTTTTCATTGTTTCCATTGTTGGTTGGCTCTGTGCTATGCCCCCTGCAGTTCAGTACCAAGCTGACAAAACTACTTTTGTTTATAGCGACCCAAACTCTTAGTTAATCCAAACTAGTCAAATTTTAAGCCTCTTGTTACAAAGTGATTATTAACATCACCATTATTCTCTCACTATGGCGCAGTGTCAGCTCCACAAGTTCCAGACTTGGAGAATAAGTCGTATGTAACATTTTCTATTTCAGTCACTGATGATTTATGACAAAGAATGAAGAGGTGTGGCAAAGCCCCAAGCTGGTTGAAGATTCACTGCTTAGAAATGATTCAAGTTTTTTCTGCATGCACTACACTCACACATCTGCATGTACTATGCTCATGCATCTACTCTTTGAGCTCAATGGGATAAGGAAGGGCAATATATAGAGTGAAATATACCTTAAGTGGTAAGTGAAATGTTCAACTTACCACTCTGAACAGTGATGAGCACAGAGAGAATATGCAATGGTATACATGGCTTCTGCATAGTAAGGGTGTTCACTAAGGGTCTTTTGTTTGTTTAGTTTGTTTTGTTGAAATAGGCTTTCATTATGTAGACCTGGATGACCAGGAACTCTGTAGACAAGGCTGCCATGAATTCACAGAGACCTACCTGCCTTTGCCTCTCAAGGGCTAAAATTGCAGACCTGTACACACTCAACTGTTTTGAGTTCATTTGATGTTTGCCATGTACTGCTGGGACAGAACCTACCCTTCAGTGGGGTTTACATACCCAGTGAGACTCCACTGAAGAAAACTAAGTTTTTATTTTTGAGAAATTATCAACTGGAGGTAGTTTCTTGGTTAGAGGTGGGAGTTTATGTTCACTTGAACTCTCAATGCTCTTATTTTTTATAATTCTCTGAGCCCTAAAGGGAGGGGTTTGATGAAGATATCCTCTTTAGGACTGAGTGGTGATGTCACTCTCTTGCTGCACATTGTCTGGTTGTAGGTCTCTATAGGTTAGTTCCCATCCATTGCAAAGGGAGCTTCTATGATCATTGCTGATATATGGGATAGCAGAATGCCATTAGGAGTCATTTTATTGCTATGCTCCTTTATATGCTTGGTTTTCACCTCAATCCATTGCCTATCTAGTCTCATGTAACCTACATTTTAAAAAGAGTGAGATTTTCCAAGAAATGTAATCAGCTAGTATAATCCCAGGTTTGTTTAATTTGTCCAAAATAAGCATATTGGTATATTTAAAAACACTTCAGAAAAGTTAATGAACAGCCAAGATTGAACAACACTGAACTATTTTATGATATTGCCTGTAAGGATGAATATGAATGAAGGTAAGGCAATTTGTCCAAAGTCATGAAGCTTTCAAAAGCAAAACCAGGATTCGAAACTTGATATGTACATATGAGAGTTGCTCCTCCACGTCATCAGATGCCATGTCACATGATTCAGCTGACTAATCAGCCACATTCAACCATCAGTTGCTGCAAGTATCAGACATTGAAACTTTGAAAGGACTAGAGATCAACACATGTTTTTCTCTCCTCTAAATCCAGCAGAATACACTGCTTCCCTTTGTCTGAATGTTAAAAATAGCAGGTGCACTGTGCTAACTGTGAATCATAAATAGGAATTTTCCTAAGTTTCCCTGGCTTGCATTTCCACATAAAACTTTTTCTCATACTATCTTTTGGCATTTTGGTGAACAGTCCATCCTTAACTGGTTCTCCAGTTGCAGAAACATGTGCATTCATGACTATGTGCACTATTAACTGTCATTTGAGCATCATGCTCAAGAAAGCTGATAATTACACATTCTGGAAGGTGTAGGCCACAATCAATTAATTTGACAGGCCCTACTGCTTTGGGAAAAATCAAGACTTTACAAATCTATGCTTTAGTATTACAATGTATATAAAGAAGTAACTAAATGCAAAAGGACAATGAAATAACAATGGTTTAAAATGGAAAATTAAAGTGAGCAAAAAGATTTTGCCATTTAGAGCCAAAGAGATCCAAGTTCAAATCACATCTCTGACACTTACTTGTTTAATGGTGTTGCATAAGTTATTTTAGCCATAATTTCATTTTTAACTGTGTATCTATTGAAGGGGAACACAAAAATATATTCTTACTAAATAAAATATATTCATGTTCATCATTATGTTCTGATGATCAAATTAAGATATTGAACTACAAAGCATTCTCATATGTGTATGTAAATGTATGTATGTCTATGAACCTCAGCATATATCCTGTGTATTTAGATTGTGTTTCTCATTGTGAAGTTTATTTTTCATTGTAAGTTTTTTACATGATATATTTTATTGTTAGAACTAGAAAACTAATTTAAATCCCATTCAAACACCCACCCACTTTGTTTAAGAGAAATTTCTAAAGGATGGATAAGATTTGACAAAAAAAAAAACCAACAATTATCAAAATACTGGTTTCTTATCCTAGATCAGGGTCTTAGTTAGGGTTTCTATTGCTGTAATAAAACACCATGACCAAAAATCAAGTTGGGGAGGAAAGGATTTATTTTGCTTACACTTCCACATTACTGTTCATCACTGAAGGAAGAAATTCAAACAGGACTGAATCCCAGAGGCAGGAGCTGATGCAGAGACCATGGAGGGGTGCTGGTTACTGGCTTGTTCCCCATGGCTTGCTCAGCCTTACAGAACCCAGGACCAATAGGCCTTAGATGGCACTCCCTTAACGGACTGTGCTGATTCTGTGGGACTCTCTTTTTTAACCTTGGACAGACACATACTTTTACTTACTTTGCAAACTTCTCATGATCATTATATTGAGGGGGAAAAAAAGACCATAAAACAAGTGTGTGGGGGGGAGGGGGTGCTCTGCAAGACTTTGAAAGTCTAAATTGTTATTGATGGTGCTTCATAACTCAGTGTCTATTCTTTCTTATTTTACAGTTGGAATTCACTTTCTTATAAGAAGCAGGCTTCGAATATGTGTAGGAGAAGCTTGTTATATTGTATATTTGTGTCAAGGTTATTGTTATTGTTGTTTAATAGGGGAAGGGATAAATTTACACCAAATATCAGCAATCACGGTAACAAGAGACTACAAAATACAGGGAGTAAATAGAAAGTCAGCCAGATCATTTGGTGTGTAACCAAGAATATATAGTCAGTGTATTGTCTTCTGGGCATCTGGGAAATATTAAAATAAGTGAACCCAACAAATACTTGTAAATCATATTTACTTTTCCTACTGCCCTCCATATAAAAAATAGTCATAAATCACCCATTTCACATGTAAGCACAATTGTTCCCTGCTACTTGTTAATTCTGACTGTGTGCACTGGCCATGTTGGGTGCAACTCCTCTTGGCATAAAGAATTCATCTCTGATAAATCACAAGTTCATGAAGTTTATGTGTTCCCCTCTCTCACTATAAGAAAAGCTATAAAGCAAAGACAGCTTCACATGTATCTCTAGCTTCTAATTCAGTATCTGACATATAGTAAGCTCTCATCAGCAGCAAAGATACAAATGAGGATGAACAGGCTTTTAATATGTGTAACCTAAGCCAAATAGTTATGTATGGTCATATTCCAGGCACTTTGGAGACTAAAGCAGGAGAGTCCTGAGTTCAAGACCATACTGACTACACAAAAAGACTTTATTACAAATAAACAAAGCAGAGATACATAGCCTGTTTTCCCTGTTCATCTGATTATCCATATGTCATAGGAAGATGCTTGTCCTTTTATAAATACTTTTTCTAAAGATAACAAAGATTACAGCATATTTATATGTGTTTTGGAATCAAATTATACTTTAGCACTACTTCAATTTTAGTATAGTCACAGTAAATATTAAGTGTATTTATTCAAGTTAAGAGTTTAGCATATGTGTAGCATAGTCTTAAGGGGCTAAGTTATATTACTATTGAGAGGGGCATGTTGCTAGATGTTAAACTTCATGCCCAGTATAATAGGGTCATTGGTTTAATCCCTAGCACTACATAAAGCCACAAAGCATACTATTATTCACTCACTCTTGAGAGTCCACATTGTGCTTTTATGAGTCAGATTATCTATATTATTATGCTAATTTTGGTATTACAACTTGGACACCAAGGACATTGATAATACCTCATCTTATTTTCTTTATAACAAAGACAATGATATTAATGTCCTCATAACATTACTGTGATATTTATTGTAGAACTCTATGAAATGGACAGTGTAGGAGACATAGAGAGTGTTAGAAAATAAAATGCAAGGAAAATTTTAGCTGCTTGCTGTTTAGAAGACATCAGGATAAGTACTCCAAAGAAGACATGATCCAAGGTCAACCCTCTAGAGTCTGCTTCTTGTCAGGGGGAGAATTGATAACAATGATAATTTTCCATCATTGGAGAACAATCCTGAACCAACACATAATAGAGAGGAGAGGATTATACAGCAGGTACTTATTTATGGTAGCCACATACACAGGCTACCAAATATCTCCTGATACTGTAGGAGACATTTTAGCTGTAGGCTCTTAATTGGACATACAAAGAAAATAACAGTAACTTTATCAAGTAGAAATTTTAATATTCCAATTCTATCAGCATTGCAAAATAAGGAGGGTAGCCTCCATTTTACCAATTAAAATTCAAAGAAAATTATGTAAGTTCCCAGTGGCCATGTATCCAAGAGCACCCTAAGATATGTAAATAGCACAAACACAATGAAGCATATCTTCTGCATAAGCAGTCTTGTGGTAGTGAACAAGAAGGTAGAAATTCTGCCTCTGTAAAGGTGAATGTGCTGGCAAAATCAAGATGAGAAATAGGTGGAAGAAAGTCCAGAATGGAGTGTTCTCTGATCCAAAGGTGAGAGAGGTTGCATCATTTTTGTCATTTTTATTATCTGCAACTCAGACATGTGGCCACACTTAACTACAGGTGTAGACCTGATCCAGAAGCAACATCTTCTCAAGACTCCTATATCCATCGGGAAAAAAAAATAGTAGCTGTACATCTTCAAACATCTCTAGACAAAAAAAAAAAAAAAAAAAAAAAAAAAAAAAAAAAAAAAAAAAAAAAAAAAAAAAAAAAAAAAAAAAAAAAAAAAAAAAAAAAAAAAAAAAAAAAAAAAAAAAAAAAAAAAAAAAAAAAAAAAAAAAAAAAAAAAAAAAAAAAAAAAAAAAAAAAAAAAAACATAAGCACAAAAGCATTGCATCAAACCCAGGCCTATATTACTTACCCCAAAGCCCATGCCTCTACCACTATTAAGCACACAGCATATCTTCCCAGGGTTCCAGCACTGCCAATGAGTACTCTCAGTCTCTAGAAACATTCCACCCTCCAAATAAATCAAGAAAGTTGTAGACAAAGAAAGCATGACCCAGAAAGCTAAAACAGCCAGGAACTCTCTTTATGGAAGTCACAGGCTAGAGCATAAAGTTCATCAAGACCTGTATCACCCATTCATTGATATTAGCCTCTCCACTGGACCAGTGTATCCCCTGTGCAACTTTAGAGCCAAGCACTAATAGCAGCCTTGCTTTAGTGACTTTATTCTTGACTGTGACAAAATAGTTCTCATCAATAACTTAAAGGGGAAAAGGCTTGTTTGAGTTCATATCACCCTTGATGGCAGGGGATGTATGGTAAAACAAGCTTGAAGCAGATTGTCATGTTTTATCCTCAGTCAGGAAGCAGAGAGATAGAAATACTGACTGTGATAACTATTCTTGGTTGTCAACTTAACTACATGTGGAATTAACTAAAATCCAAAACTGAAGAGCCCATTGTGAGGTATTTTTACTTGATCTGAAGCAGGGAGATCCAGTTCTAATCAGATATTGAAATAGGAAGACATACCACAAACTTTCAATCTGAGCCACACCTTCTGCTGGAGGTCTACATAATGACATGAAAGAAGGAAGCCTTGATCTTTGCCTATATGCCCTCACCTTGCTATCAAGTTTATTCCTTCACTAGCATTGAAGTCTATATCTTCAAGATTCCCGTTTATTCTGAAGACCAGTTGAGACATCCAGTCTGTGGGACTGAGCAACTATTAGATTCTTGAACTTTCCCTTTACAGCCAGCCAGTGTTGGATTAGCTGGACTGCAACCATAAGTCATTTTAATAAATTCTATTTCTTTATATAAAGAGATTCATTCTATAAATTCTGTTACTCCAGGGAACTCTGATGAATATACTGGTTCGACTCACTTCCTTTTTACTGAGTTTGGGATCTCAGATTGGAAAGATTCCTCCAACTTTAGGTTAGGTCTCAAACCTTATTTGAACATGCTCACAGACACACTCACAGAATTGTCTACAAGGTAATTTAAATCCCATCAAGTTGACAAGATCATCCATCAATGCCTTAAAGGAAAGTATTAATGGATTTAGTTATTGCTCCAAGATGCATCAGAAGAACCCAAGCTACCCATGGACTGTTATTTTAGCTTACATGATACTACACTGAGTCATATCACTTCCCAGACAGCCCTTCCTGTGTCTCATTCAGGAACCCCACAATGAAAGAACCCACTGAGACCAAAAGGCTTTGACTCTTGTGTTCAAAGATTTCAAGAATCTACAATGTTTGGAATATAACATTACTCTCAAAAAGTTGACCAAAGTGTGGAGACTTTATCAAGACTAAGTGGTAATTCTATTCAGATATTACTTTGAAGTTGAAGACTAAAATTGTATTTACTGGACATAGATTCAAAAACCTCTATTTTTCAAAGTAACCACAAACCATTTTTTACAGTTTTCTAGTACATTTCCTAGTGGTTGATGTCTTTTGAAGAATTACATGGCACTGTGCCGATGAGCCCAGTTCAGAGTGATATTTAGGTCACAACTATGTCACTTTCCATAGCCATATGGCCAGAGACAATGGTTAATATTTCTGAAGAGTATCATTTATAGTTTGTAAAATAGGGGTAGTCACAGCTTATTTCAGATAGCTGCTTTGAAGACTGGATATAACATACCAAATGTAATCACTTAGCATTGCTTTGTGACAACACCATAATTAGATATTCCACTTCACTTGTCTGTATTCCTGAGATTTAGGATCCTTTTCTATAAATGAAAGAGAAGTTTCTTCATCTTCACATCTTGAGCATCCAAGTTGATACAGGATCAACTTTTTGTGAAATCCACTGTCTCATCCTGTCTCCAGGTTATCTCAGAGCACCCCAAGTTTGATCTATGCACCTTTCTTTGTATGTAGCTATCAAATGTGTTAATTTTCATCTCCAGAACTAAGAGGGAAAAAAAAGACCTCATTGTGTAGATGTTCTAAGATCATCTTTGAGGTAAGATAAACACAAACGAAGGATTTCAAATCTTCCTGAAGCTTTCATTATACACTCCTGCAAAACCTTGAGCATCTCTTCTTATTGACTTGATTTTTTTTTTCTGAATGGGTTACATGGCCCTATCTTTAAGGAATAGCTGAGGACCAAGGTTCATACTGTGCTAAGCATCTTATAAGTACACTGTTTTGGATGAGCATAGACTCCTTTAACCCTTGCAGTGGATTCTCATTTCCTTTCTTTAAACAAACCCATGGTAAATCTAAGTCTAAAATAAAACCATCAATATGGAGAGCACTTGGCAGTTTCTCAAAAAGTTAAATGTGAAATTATTATAGAATCTAGAAATCGTCTGCATATATACTCAAAAACTAAAAACATATGTTCCCAAAAAAAATTGTAAATAAATGTATAAGGCAGTCATATTTATAATATCCCAAATATAAAAACCACCCAAGTGCCTAACTACTGATGAATACATAAATATTATCACTCACTATTCAGCACACAAAGAAATGATACCTATATAATTCTGACACAGATGAACCTCAAAAACATTATACTACTGAAAATTGTCAGAAAGAAGAAAAACATAGGCTATACAATGCCATCTATATGAAATATCCACATACACAGTAACCAAAGAGATTAGTGGTTGCCAATGGCAGGAAAGAGGATATGAGCAACTTACGTGAGACATAATGAGAATATTTTAAACTTGCACTGCGGTGATGACTACATAATTCTTTAAACAAATTCAAAACTTGAAATTAAGCACTTAAAATAGTAAAATTTTGGTATATAAGTTTTATCTTGACAAAAACTCTTTACGATGGTCTCCCTTAAAATTTTATACAATAAAAAGGGGTCAAAACCAAAAACTTATTAACTCAACATGTTGCATTTATTATTTGCATTATTCATTTGTATCTATGTGCAATAATAAGAGTTAAAGAAAATGAGGCCTTGAGTTTGAGGTGGAACAAGGGAGTGAATGACATAAGAGGAGTTAGCAGGAGAAAGGGAAAACAATGATGCATTCATATGTTTATTAACTAAAAGATAAGATACACACACATATATATATATATGTGTGTGTGTGTGTGTGTATGTGTGTGTAACTTTCTGCTAGAAGGTATCAGCCATGGTGCTCCAGGGCTACCATATTTCTTTGCATGTTATACACATTGAAGAAGGGCAAAATATAGAACCTAAATATCTTTCTGAAACTTCTAACCACCTCCTCAGAGACTTATTCTTCTCCTCCCATGAATCAAATTAAAGCAAGCATAAGAAGTAGCCTAAAGAAGCTGCAGCTTCAGCCAGGTAACCGTGTAGGAACACAATTCAATTCAGCCTAAAAGCCCAGTGGTTCTCTACCCACAAGTATATAATCCTTTAGTTAGAAATAATTTAAGGAACAGAATTTTTCTCACATCGGGTCTTCAGTTTCAGCTGCTTTAGCCATTTACTCAACCTCAATATTGTTTAAGCAAATTAAAATGTATTAAAAATTTTCACCTGATTTTTCTATTTGTTTTAGTTAGCATTCATCAGTCAGCTACTCTATAACAATTAGTACTCAATTGTTAATTGTTATAAGCACTTACTATTCCAGGTGAGAACATTGTTAAGTTTTGGGTATCACTTAGCAGAAGCATTTTCTTTGCTCAAGACAACTCAGATGTGTCCATAAAGATAAAAGAGGGATATTGAGTTAGTTGAATAGTTTAAATGGCCATCCATCCAAACAAAGCAAAGGATTCTGGGGTTAGAGAATACAGTGTGAGAGTGTCAACAATATAGTGACAATATCTTACCGTGTTCTGCAAAGTCACTTCTTACCATTCAGATTCCATGTCTTGTATGCAAAATAAGGCACAAACAATCCAGAGAAAATAATGAAAGGAACAAATTTTCCAAATATTATATAATTTTTCCAAGAGCATGCTGCAGCTAAGATCTTACACACAATAAAGAGTAGAATGGGCAACATACTAAACCACCACTCTGTCCCTGGGCTTTCTCTGTGCACCAAGATTTACCTTGACCGTTCTCTTCCTCATTCAACTGGCTTCAATTACTGCTAGCTTCAGCCTCAAAAAAACAACAAAGCATTGAAAACTCAGTTTTCCATTCTTCAAAGTGAGTTACTAGAAAAAGTGAAATGCAAGGCAACAAAGAGCATTTAATCATCAGGATCTCACCCCTTGCTGTGGAGAAACCACACAGCTTGGCCTCTTTCCAAGGCTAGAATTAATGAATGAGAAAGATTCTCCTGGAAAGCCTGTAACTACTGCCTGCTTAGCCCAGTGAGTCTGCCCCTTTATTGCTTTTGGCATGTCTGCCTGTTACTAATGGATCAGCTTCCCTTGAGAACACACACACACACACACACACACACACACACACACACACACCACAAAGGTAAAGTCTTATGAATCCGTGTTTCTATTTTTTTCCTTCATTTTAGCAACAGATTTGAAGGGACTTCATTTTGCAGAGAAGAAAAAGAATTGGGCATTAACAAGACAATAATTGGGTGTCTTTCTTTCTTTCTTTCTTTGTTTCTTTCTTCTTCCTTTCTTTCTTTCTTTCTTTCTTTCTTTCTTTCTTTCTTGTTTCTGGAGAATTTGAAAGTGCTTTTGCCATGGTCTTGGATACAATGGCTCAGACAGAAACTCTTTCACAAGCACAAACCTCAATAGACCCTGTAAATTGGATGAGCATTGTCCATCCCTCTATCCATTTCATCCATCTCCAAAGGATGGTCATGGTTCTGTTCCAGGCTAGATTTCTAGGAGCAGAGACTAAAGGAAGAAATGCTAGCAGCTGTTTGGCTTTTATTTTAGGATCCCCATCTCGATGACTTCCGCTCTCTGGCTCCCATAATGCAAAACAGATCTGACCCTGCTCTGTGACTTGTCCCAGTTGCCACCCAATATCATGTCCTTGTTGTGTAAATGTCATCCCAATTACCTTGTGGAGAGTTCTCTCTTCCCTGTCTAGACATGGTCTTACAGCTTTAATTGAGTCGCTCTGCCTACCTTCAGCCAAAGGATAAGCACATGACATATTGGGGGACCACAAATATTCTCTCCAAAGTTTTGACCTGCCACGAAATGATGAAAAATATTAGGCACAGTTAGACGTCATTTCTTGAGGTTGGAAAGTATTTAGACAAAGGTATTTTTATCAGTTACTAATATAAGGAAATATCACAGTCTGTTTTCACGGCCCCCAACACACACATCTGTGCAGCCCATGTTCTTTACGCCCCCCCCTTTAGGGTCCACAAACAACTCCATTGCTTCCAATAAATTACCTCTTTGCATAAGTTAACCAGAGTCAGTTTCTGTTACATGAAACCAAGCAGCTGCATAATAAGGTCAAGTTTTTCTTCAGTTTAATAATGCTAACTTGAGGATGTACTAACAGTCTGTTCCCTGAAGGTGGGCTATGTTCCAAATCCATCAGGAGCACTTTAATAAATGCATATGTGTACCATAAACTACTTTGCAAAGCTTTTTAGTTCCCCTTTCTCTTACCTCCTTGCCGCTCTTCCTCCATCCTGTCTTCTTCCTTTCAATATACATACATATAAGCAGAAAAATATCATATCACACAAAGCAAACACCCAGCTCTATGATATCAGCAACTCTTATAGGGAAGAAATGAAATGGCCTGATAAACAAAAAGAACTATATAAAATGACTCAGGTTTTCTGAATTCCACTCTGAAATATTTTCAGGTTAAGAGGACACACACACACACATACAAATTATTAAATGTCTAACACTTATTAGTTAAGTAACTTGGATGTCCAACTTCATTTAATGTTTCTTAAAATCCATAAAGGTATTATTGACTTTTTGTATCCTCAAAAAAATATGAGAATGTCAGGTATGCCATCATCATGGTCACCAGTAAGTAATTAAGAGTAAATCAACAAAGGCCTGGTAGTTCTGATGGCAAAGTCTGGGACATTCACTCCATATCATATTGATGGCCTGCCACAGAGAAAAACAAATCTTTAATAGATTTAAATAGGAAATATTTCTCCATCAAATGTTACTGAGTTAGTCAAAATTAACTCAGTATAGATTAAATTCAATCTTTTAAAAAATAAAACAATAAACCAAACAGAACAAATTACAAGTAAAATTGTTCTGCTCTCCGAATCAGAAAACCTTTTTTAAATTAAAACATAAAGCAAGAACCTTAAAGGAAATTATCAGCATATACAAATATATAATAATTAAGTACATATTAACAAATTGAATTCCAAGACAGTGTTTTCAAATTGCAGCATATAAGATGAATTATCTTAACATATAATTATGTTTTCTAAAACAGAAAGAGTAAACATTTAAAAAACAAGCAATTTTCATAATCATTCAAATCACATATGTATGTATACAGACAGACTGTATCTAATAAACAGATGATTCACTGTCATCACAAGCAAGTATAGCAAAGAAAGTGTAGCTTCTATTGACTCACTGCATTGGCACCACATTCATTAGTAGTATAATTATTAGTACCATAATACAAGATGTTGACAGCTAGGAGAATGCAATTTCTCAGAAAGAAAAGAAGAAAAAAAATTAAAAACAAAAGAAAAAAGGAAGGAAAAAGAATAGAAAAGCTTCATAGAATGATATTTACTAAATTCCCGAGTCCTCCCTCCAACCTAACTCAGAGGAACTATTCTTGAAATGCATTGCATTTCTCAGTAGTTTGCTAAGAACTTCCTGGATCAGCAGGATCATTTCTATCATACTTAACAAATTTTATGAGTACTGTGTACAGGAAAGTGAATTTGTCTGTCCATGCACACTGTCCACATAGGTTCTAAAAACAGATATAATTCAAGGAATTATGTACATGCACTTTCATATGCATACATATATATATATATATATGAACATTTCAATTCACTCACATGACAGTATATGCGTTAATATGGTTTAGTGAGTGAGTACTAGAAAGTATAAAATCATCATGGTCCAAACAAGACAGTTTTCTTTTCTCCTCACACTGACAAACCTCATTTCCCCTCCCATATTACTGCCCTAGGCACATTTCATACTTTCTGGACAGTGAGTTATTTGACACCTCAGTCATTTCCTTCAGAATAATAATCTCTCCTCTTGGGCTCAGCTTTTCCCTATTAAAGAAGTAGCCTGTGTCCTGGAGGGCTGTGCTCAGTGCCCCTCGTATTTCAGACCCAACTGCCTCTCCTTAGGGACCAACCAGTACAAGAAAATGAACAGCAGGCCATAGGCTAGGCCAGGGCTTCTTATTCCCTTCAGGACTCAGAAATATTTAAGAAAAAATGGTATCTGGATGTAGAAAATAGGTGTGCACATCTTAATTATAATAAATCATAAGCAAATTTACATTAAAACAATTGTACTGAAGTGTAATTTTATGAAGACAAAGTAAAGTTGCATACTAATGAGACAGATTCCTTGCATGCTGAACTAAGCCAAATTGGGACCTTGGTACCTCCTGCCCTTGCTGAGGAGGAGATGGGGAGATGTGGAGAAGAAAGAGTGACCAGAAGGGGCAGGAGGGGGAAGGGAGTTTGAACAAGGGTATACATGGATAAAACATATGACTTTATTCATAATAAAAAATTATTAAAAAAGAATTTGATTTGGTTGCAGAACATTTCCAATGTTTTTTATACTTGACTGATAACTTATCATTAATTCTGAGGATGCTACTTAACCTTTAAAAAAGTGGCAAAATGTGTACAAAATGGTAAAAGTGTGTGCAGAGCCAACTCAGGAAAAGCTGGAAATCCCATCTTATTCCCAAGTCAAAAGTTATTTAGTGATTTTATAAAAACTGAAATGTGTGCTGCCTGGAGATCAGAGGGCAGAGTTCTCTGCTAGTTAACCATCGAGGCCAGGCACTGGTGGCACACACCTTTAATCCCAGCACTTGTGAGGAAGAAGCAGAAAGGTCAGGTGTTCAAAGCCACCCTAGGCTATAGGAGATTGGTCCTGTCTGAAAGGGAACAGAGTCCGGCTGTGGAGGATCGTGCCTTTGATCCCCGTACTTGGGAGGCACATGCTTTTAATCTCACCTGGGAGGTGGAAATAGGAAGTGATATGGCTGAGCAAAGAGAGGAATTTAAGTGGGTAGAGTCAGCGGCTTGGTGTTTTTTTCAGTTGAAGTGTGAGGTGGCTTCTTTGTGTCTCTCATCCTTCATCATTTACATTCATATATGGCTCTGGGTTTTTATTATTAAGACCAATTAAAATTCCCATTAGATATGGCCTCCAATGTGGAATACCATTTGTGAATGGAAGTTTCTGACCCACCTGGTCCATAGCTGTTTTCAAATAATCACTCAAAAGCTTATATAAATTATAAATATTCAGCTAGCTACCTCCTACATCTTAAATTAACCCATTTTTACTAATCTATGTATTGCCATGTGGCATTGGCATTATCAGTCTGCTGGCATGTTTCTCCTTGGGCAATGGGCTGGCATCTCCCAGACTCTGTCCTTCTTCTCTTGTATCACTTACTTGTATTTCTCTTCTAGTTCTAGCTACAGGGCCAAGTGATCTTATTTAGCAACCAGTGATAGCAACAAATATACACAATATACCAAAAGACATCCCGCAGTACAAATCAATAACTCAAACATTGTAACACAATTCCAACAGAAACATGCTGATTTGGTACATGGTGACTAAAGACATCAGGAAATATGGAAATCCTTTGTATTATGTAATTAAACCATCACACTACTATAGAGGTAGCAAATGTTGCATGTACAACAGAAACCCTGTAATTTATAGCACACAGTAGTCACAACTCTAAGCTGACATGTTTCAGAAGGCATTCCTCGATATCCTGTGGCTTAATGTTATGCATAGTGCAAGAGTGTGAATGGTCCAACATGGCAGCTGAGGCAGTCAGAAGGAAAAGAGACTAGGGAGCATGTAGTCCATTTGCTTATCAATACCCAACACCCTAAATCCTGCCACCATTAGCATCTCTTCCCTGGATTACGGAAATAGCCTCCAGCCTTTCCCAGATCCACTCTCCATACCAATGTCACAGCATTTCTTCCAAAACTCACTTTTCACACTGTAAAGATTTCTCAGTCGTTACCTTCCTGTCTTGGGCTAAATCTCAACCTGATTCTCAAGGGGTATGAGGTTGGCCTCTGGCCGATTCATACCATTATCTACCTTTTCCTCTGACTCCCCTGCCTTAGCAATGCTCATTCATTTTTCCTTTATTTCTGTTGGTAGAGTGAGAGGGATTGTTGAAGATTAGTCCCAGGCTGCTTCTGTGGGTAGACAAATGTGCTACGACTGAGCCTAATGCTTTCTAAGTCTTTCTTAAGCACAAGTCTCCATGTCTTCCTCACAATATCACCGGAATATGATCACCGCTCCATCTTATTAAGAGCCCAATCATTCTCCGGATTGTAAACTAGAACCTCTCCCCCAAACCTGATACAAGTTCCTTGAGAAATACCATCACCCACCATGTCCTCACTACACTATTTTGAATGCTAATCTGACCTATTCATGTTTTGATGGTGATAGTGTAAGTGTTTTTGGCACTTCACGTGGTTGAGCCAACATGGCTCCTGTGGGATGCACCCTGGACAGAGGCATGCCCCTGGGCGTGGCTGCGTAAACTGGTGCAGCACTATGTACAGAAGCCCCTCCCTAGATCATACGGAGGCATGCCCCTAAACGTGACTAGGTAAACCTGTGCACACCTCTTGTCTTAAGAAGAGATACCATGTTTTGGTCGCTCTCTCCTCCTGTCCTGCTTTTCTGCTTCTGTACCCAACTAGAAACTCTCTTAAATAAACCTTCCTGTGGCCTTAATAATGTGAGTATGTGCCTCTTCTCACGTGCAAAACCAACAGATAGCGTCACTGAAAGTTAAATTATATCTCTGACATTACAGCCATGTATGTGCCTTGACCCATGAAAAGCATTTAACTACAATTAACACAATCAGGATGATGATGCCCCAAGAGCATGTGCATGGGTCTTAGAATATCAGAAAATTCATGAGATGAACAATCACAGGAGTTCAGAAGGGGGGAATTCTCAAGAAGGAGCTCAGATGCAGGAAAAGCACAGGCTGAGGCAGCCTCCTGAAACAAGGAACACCTGGGAACATTTACTGAGTCACCAAGGCACAGAATAGGGAGTAGCCATCAATCAAGACGGACTTAATGACAGTCCAGATGTGTGGACATGGATGGGTGGACAGAAGCAAGCCTGATGGGAGTCATGGTTTTTTTATCCATGAGCTGAGCCAATCCCAAAGTAAGACAGCAAGCTCACAGGTCACGTGGCTTACACAGCCCAGACTTGCAGCATCCGGGGCTGGGTGAAGCTGAGAAGAAGCACTGTAACAGAGCCATCCCTCTCCCTTGCCCAGGGCCCAGAAAAGCGTGTTTCAACAAACATTTGTAAAGATAAATAGCTAAACTGAACAAAACAAAGGCAAACAGACTATAGACTATTGAGTAATTTCCCAGTCAGGGGATTTCTTATCTTTGATTTACCGAGATGGATATTGCGTACAAGTTTCTGACACACTCACTCCTGGATCTAGCCAGTTTGGAAAGACACAACTTTCTGTGTTCCAAATAATTCCAAATAATAAAGCCTTCAGTTGCTATGATAGGACTTTTTTTTTTTTACTCCTCCATGTTTTATCTCTAATTGCTGTGTCTTCCTTCCCTAAACATGGAGGGCGTAAATTCAACCGAAGAAAAACTGTGTCTGTTTGATGACTCAGCCTCTAAGGTTTGATTAAGGAGGCCAATAAATATGCACATATGGAAAGAAACAAAAAGTATAAATTTACTAAGGATAACTTCCCAAATGTAGCAGCAGGAATTTCGAGGGCCATCACATGCTGTATTGGTAACTCATTTCACCTCACCTTTTTGCCAGAGGACAAAGTCCACAGGGACACCCCTGAAGAATATTTGCCAAAGGCGAGTCACTAGCACCCCTTAGAAGGGCAGTTAACAGAGGCCTTTCTGGAAAAGACTCATTCTTACAGAGCCAGGTATCTAAAAATACCTGTCTAAAAGTCAGTGGTTTTAACTGAACAAAATCAAGCTGGATTTTAAGATACAACCTGATGATTAGATTGTTCTTTGCTTAACTGGCTCCATTGTTTATTTATTTTGCCCAGGCCCAATCTGAACTATCTTTTGAGCCAGAAAATTAGACTTGAACATCATGCAAGCAGTGGACCAGAGGTCCCATTAAGATCTCAGTGTTGGAGATAAAGCTTGAATTGTCTACTATAGGAGACCTTCTTCTCGTCAGACTTTTGGGATAATATTTAAAATCATAATAATTCCTGCAACCAGAATTAAAAGCCCTCCTTGTAAGTAGATCATGTTAGAATTATAATGAGGATGCTGGTTAGCTTTTGTCAAGATTACTCAAGTCTAGACATACTGGGCGAGGGGGAGCCTCGGCTCAGGAACTGTCTCCATCACATTGGTCTTTGTGCTCATCTATTTTCTTGATTATTGATTGATGAAGGCAGGAGGGCCCAGATCACCATCAGTGGTGCTGTCTCTGACCTGTATAAAAAAGCAGACTAAGCAAGCCCATAAGCAGTGCTCTTCTGCAGTTTCTGTGGCAGCTCCTGACTCCAGGGCTCACTTTGAGTCTCTGCCATGGCCTCCCTTCATGATGGACTATAACATAGAAGCCTAATAAGTTCTTTTCCTGAGTTAATTTTTACCACAGCTTAGTCCCAGCAACATAGAAGCAAACTAGACAATAAGATTATAGGGACTCTGCATGAGCTAAATAGATAACATAGCTTGAGTCAATGAGATGGCTGAACAGTGCCCTTGCTGCCAAAAGTGACACACTGGGCTTGATCCCAAGAACCTACATAGTAGACGAAAAGGAAATGGTTTCTGGAAGTTATCTTCCAACCTCTATACACACACACACACACACACACACACACCGAGAGAGAGAGACTCATGCATGCACACACCATGCCATGCACTCATGCACACATAATAAATAAATGGTATACATTTTGATAAAACATGGCATATCAACAACTAGTTACTGCCATTTATTATTTTTATTTACTCAGAGAGATAAGTATATAATAAATAGTATCATTTCGCTGTATTTTAGAGATAAGCAAATTTCTTTGTAAAACAAAAAGTAAATGTATCTTGTATATTTCTTGTATAATAATTATTTGTATTATAAACAGAAGAGAAATAAATAAAAGTGAAAATGAAGAATAAATCAGGAAGAAATTCCCCCAAATGGCAAAGGCAGAGGCAATCTTTCAAAATTAAAAGTAAAACAAACAAAACCCCAGAAAAACAAAATTTCATGGCTAGACTAAGTGTGGATGACTGGCTTGTGTAGGATTGTATTGACATCTAGTGGTGGACATCTAGTATTGCAACTTGGGACTTCTGATGTCTTATTTAATCAGCAAAAGGTA
Source organism: Sigmodon hispidus (assembly GCA_004025045.1). Lineage (NCBI taxonomy): Eukaryota > Metazoa > Chordata > Mammalia > Rodentia > Cricetidae > Sigmodon > Sigmodon hispidus. The sequence continues at coordinate 110,632 of PVIH01003588.1, forward strand.
GCGTACCTTCCTGGTACTTTTCCAAGGTTCCAAGTGAAATCAAATAGAAAGCCTGGTCCCTCAGTTCTCAGAAGAAACAATGTCTCAACGAAAACTATAAAGACAATGAACTTTTGTAAAATTGTATCGATATTTTCTTCAGCATCTTAGTTGTTTTAAACATCTCAATTAATTTGTCTACTCACCCAGCTATGTTTAATAAGCATATTTTATAGACTGTCTGTACCAGCCTGTGTGCTGGAAACACAGAAGAGAGCAATGTAAAAGCCTTGACCTTCTGGGGCTTTTGTTCCAGCAGGAGAAAGATCATCAATAAGTAAATATAAAGCTACAAACAACATTCCGTATTGATCTAAGGAAACTGGGGAACAGAAAGGAAGCAGTGAGAAAGGGGATTTGTATTCCAAGGGATGGATAAGGGAAAGCAGCATTGATGAGGAACTGAGGAAAAAATAAATTGGGTGCCTCTAGAGGTTCCTAAACGGGTGCTGAGGGTCTGAACTATGGTGCACTGGGCTAGGATCCCAGCTCTATGCTTTCCTGGCTCTTCTACCTGAGCTTTCCTACTTCAATTGCTTTGACTACAAAGTGGGAAAGGTAATGAGTTCTCTCATGGTGGGGCCCAGGATGAGACACAGACCAAAACTCCCAACAGCTAGACCACATGAACCTGTGGGCAATATTCACAAACATTTTACTGGCTTTAACAGTTTTGTGGGATTATTTTTCAATAGTAGCATTTATTATAATATTTTTCTATGAGCCTTATACTCAACATTATGTCAAAAGGAGGCAATGCTTCCATTTTGTGTATAAGAATATTGAAAGCCAAAGATGTTAAGTAGGTTTCTTGTATACATTTGCCCAGCTAACTCACAGTCAGAATTCAGGCCCACGCAGGCTGGCTCATGAATCTTTGATCTCTATGTCTAGCCAGCTCTCAATACTGCACAGAAAGCCTAGGCCAAAGGAGAGACCCAATTTTAAACCTCTCGCTCACATTTACTTGATCTAATGTTGGCTGTGTTTCAAATTTGACCATTATAATCATCAAAAAGTACCTGTATAATTCCAAAGCAAGTGAACAGTGACAATTTCCAAGTCATTTAATCTGTTTGATTATTGAGTATTAATTGCAGCCCAGTAAGGAGCAAAGATCTGTCTAGTCTGTTTAACTAGCCGCTTTCATTTTTTTTTTTAATTCTTTCCCTTTTATTGAACATAGATTCTTTTCTTCTACAACATACCCGGTCTCCATTCCTGCCAGTCTCCTCTTGCTTCCCTCCCACTTAGATCCACTTCCGGTCTGTTTCTCTTCAGAAAAGAACAACCAAAGATGAGAAAACAAAATATATAATAAGATGAATTAAAAACTTCCATATTGAAGTTGGATATAGCAACCCAACAGAAGGAAGAGAAGCCAAGAGCAGACACAAGAGTCAGAGAGTCCACTTTTTCTCACAGTCAAGAGTCCCGTAAAAACACTAAGTTAATAGATTTTATATATAAGTAGACATATACATATACACATATACATATATATATGGAGGACAGGTGCAGACACGTGTAGGCCCTCTGCTTGCTGATTCAGTCTCTGTGACCTCATATGCTCCTTGCTTAGTTAGTTGATTTAGAGGACCTTTTTCTCCTGGTGTCCTCCATTCCCTCTGGCTCTTATAATCTTTCTGCATCCTCTTCCACACGATTCCCTGAGCTTTGACGTGAGGGATTTGATGGGGACCTACCATTTCGACTATCTCTCTGAGGAATGTCTGGCTGGGTGTCTCTGCATCTGTTCCCATCTGCCACCCAACCAGCTGTTTTTAAAAAACAGACCATGTGTAAAGTGTCACAGCTCGATAGGCCAAAGAATGGCCAGTACTTTTACACAAGTACTTGCTTCCATTTTGTGCATCTACAGAAGTAGCCCTGCCTACTCTATATTGGGGTACGAAACACATTTGTGATAAAAACCTTTCTAACAGTGTATGGTCACAAGGCAAACATCTTAAAAGTGACTAAAGCAGGTGATAATCTCTGATCTACTCCAGAAAAGTTGACTGGCTGTCCAATTACATTTTGCCTTTGTCTTCATGGAATCACTTGTCCAGTATACATCATAACGTTCATCATCCAACTAGAGATCCTACCCTTTCCTTATTCTTCATTGCCATGTGCAAATTCAATCTTCACCTATTTATTGTCAGCTATTATCTGGAGCAAAACCAAAACTCTTACCTGTTTGTTGGCTATGATTGTCCCTCTCTAAAAAAGGATGGATTTTTTTTCACTAAGATTACAAATGATTATAATGCTAAAAATACTCTGTTATATTTCACTAAAACTATAAAATTTGTGTCCCCAAATTAATTAAATTAATACATTTAAAAGAAGGAGAACAAAAAGGTCTGTTAAGATGGCTCAGCTGGTAAAGTGCCTTCAACTGCCAGGACCTGAGTTGCCCAGCACCCACATACAACCCCAGCGTGGCATCTGCCTAATTCTAGCAGGGGGAGATGACTCTCTGGCATTCTTTGACCAACCAACTGAGGCATATCTATGAACTCCAGATTCAGTGAGAGACCTGCTGTCCCAAAGAGGATGGATGCAATCACAAATAGTGCAAAAAAAAAAGACCCACAAATTTGAAGAAAGAGGGGAGAGGGGTATCAGGAATGAGGTGGAGGGAAGAAAGGGGAGGCAGAAATGTTCCAATTAAATTTTAATCTCAAAAATAAAAAAAAATAATTAGAAAATGTTAAAGTCTGGTACACAAGTGAGGAAGGAAATTATACCATCATTTTTTAAAAAGCTGAAGGATGATTAAAACAGTCATTATCTACCGCTGATCTTCCTTCATACTCACACATTCAAACATACACATGTGCACCAGTACACCGTACACACACCCATATGTAGTATCACAAGTGAGACTCAGAGCCAAATATCACAGGAAGGCTGAAATATCAGAGAGAGGAAGCACCACAGTCAATTCTCACCCAGCTGTCTTGCAACCTTCTTAGTCTGGCTCTTGGTCACTTCTGTCAGTTGCTTTTTTTCAGTCGCTTCCGTTCTCTTTGCGTTTCTACAAGCCCTTATATACCCATCCAGGTTAGGATTAAAGTCAAATAGCCTTGAACTCACAGAAACAGAAGAGTTTCTCTGGAGTTGTGGATCAAGGGTGGAGGTCACCACTCCTGGCTCTTTTTGTGCTGGGATTAAAGGTGTGTGTGACTGACTCAGCTGTTTATCTTTGTATTCAAAGTTTAAGAATTTTTTGAGCAGTCTGCTTAGGATTTGACTGGGTGCTCTCTGCCCAATATTAAGGCTTTATTAAATATGTAATATATATCCACACCTATACAAACACCTATGTATACTACCATACTCTTATTCTCTGTGAATCTGTGTACGTGTGTGTGTGTGTGTGTGTGTGTGTGTGTGTGTGTGTGTATGATAAACACTGAAAAGTCTAGTACACATTGTATGACACATCTGTCTGGAGTATACACACACATATATAACACACACATGTATATATATCACAAAATAAATGTTATATTATTCATAAACATGTTATTCAACCACCCAGTAAGTTTAGAGTCCCTATACCTAGACATCCTCAGTGACACATTCGCAGAGTTTCTTTGTAAAGCACTAACAATAATTAGAACATTATGGTCAGATTATTTGTAAAGTAATTCACTTAAGCTATTTGAGTGATTGAGATTTAAGGGTGCGAAAATATCACATGACACCAATAAATCCTTATTACTGTTTTTGGTCTTACGTAATTCCAAAAAAAGCCTCCTAACAGAAAAATAGCTTCCTCTGTTACAACAGAAACTTAATCTTAGCTCTCAACTGTATAGATATAATAAAAAACAAATCATGTTTTGATAGTTTTAGAATATTCTATATAAAATATTTTCCACATGGGAGGAATTAACATTGTTCCTCTCCTCCATTTCACAGAAAAGAAATAATACCACCTTTCCCATTTGGTACCTCTTCACCTTTCCCATTTGCCACCTCTCCATCTTTCCCATTGGTCACCTCTTCATCTTTCCCATTGGGTACATCTCCACCTTTCCCATTGGGTCTGGAAATAGTTTCAGCAACTTCCTTAAGAGTGCATCAAGGTATTAATGATTGAATCTGAAAGATTGTCTGCAAGTTTATGTTTAAACATGTGGTACCCACATGGTGTCACTTTTATGGGATGTTATAAAATATTTGGGCAATAGAGCCTAGTTGGTAGTCATGAGCCAATAGGAGCTGGATTTGAGCTTCATAGCTGCAGTAATGTGACCAGCCACCTCAAGCATATGCTGCCACAAATTGAGCCAATTCCTGTTGCCATGACTTTCTTACCATGATGAACTATACCTCTGAACTGTAAGCTGAAATACACTTCTCCTCTTTTAAGCTGTTTCTAGTTGGCATGTTGCCATGGTAATAAGAAATGTAACTTTGGCTTCCAACCTAGTAGAGTTGTCGTGAGATGAAATGGGTCTCTTTCCCTTCAGTAATCATTATCATGTCTTTAATATCCTGCACGTTATTTCTTATCTCAGACCAGCACTAGTACATGAAAGAGAAGCAAAAAATCTAACACCATAAAATATGTTGTTTAATTCTGTCACAAAGGATTCAACTGGAGAACAATAGCTTCCCCAGCAAGACATGTTCCTGACTGTCTGACCAAACACTGGAAAGTCTAGTACACATTTGGAAATGGGGGAAGTATTTGTCTTTAAAATGCAGTAGGAGCTTAGGGAGTAAGCACCTGGTCCCCAGCTGGAGCTATTTTTCTGGAGATGATGAAACTCTTGAACTAAGGCGTAGCAGGCTTTACTCATCACCACACAACTCCATTACAGCACAGTGGAGAATTTACCATGGCTCCTAATAAATGTTTGTTGAAAGAATAATTAGGCAAATTGTTATATGCCAAATCTTGTTGGAATAGATCTTTTAAGTTCTGCCTTGCCTCCCAAACAATTAAAATTCAACCACAATTGTTTTGAGTCCCTTTGTTTAAATTGTTCAAGTTGGAGAAGCCAGATTCATTCTAGTGTGTGGTTGAGAACTCCTGACACATGTTCTACATGCTATAGAAAAGTGGTCTACTGAAACTCTATGCCACTTCCCATGGCTTGTGCTAATCTCTGTTGCAAGGGCCAGGAGAATGTACACACTTCAAGTAGTTACCAAAGTGAGAAATAAGCAAGTATTAACTGAAGGCTTCTTTACCACTATAGTCAAACAAATAACTCTTCAATGATTAGTTCATTAATATGCTGCTAAATATTTCTTTCCCAGCCCACCTATCCATCACCGTGGAAACCTAGATTTCAGGAGTATTTATCTAAAATAGAAGTTCTAACTCAGTCCTATAGCTGAGTTTATTTTTACATCAAGTCCCCTATATTGCTAGTCTGTTGTGTTTATTGACTGTTCCATGAACAGCTCTAACCACCACACCTTTCTGTCCTCGGTTCACCTGGTTGTTGTCTTCTCTGGTTTGTTAGTGCCAAGAATCATAACTTAGTGCAAACTACTCAAGTACTTCACTCATCCCCCAAAACTTTGCCATGAAATAAAAAGCCCAGTAATTCTCTGAGGCTCAGATGGGGGCTGTCATCCTTAGCAATAATTATATACTTTTAATATGAAAGGAAAGCCACACTCCTTGGGGATATGACAAAGGAGTCCCTGTGATGAGGTTTAAGGCATGTGAGATTGTAAAGCTACTCTGAAATGCCTGAATTCCAGCTCTGAGTATGTAATTTAGCTCTAGTGACCACAGAAAATACCAAGAAAATGTGCATATGCTTATTGTTGGGCAGATTCTACAGTCATGGTCTAGAGTAATTCCAACTATCTCTAGGGAAAATTATGAATAGACAAGTGATCTCCTTCACTTAAGAGAGTTCAGTGTTAATAGCATAACTGGCTCAAATTTATTCTCGGGGGAAAAACCCACAGCTTCCCTAATGAGGAGTATTTTACACACAAGTCATGAAGTATACAACCACTAATGGTTCAGGCAAAGACATGCGAAAACTATTTCACATGCTTTTGAGGAGCCTCTTACAGTTTTCAAAGATAAAAGGAAAAACCAACAAAGGAGCCACTTCAATAAGTACCAATAAAACATCCAGAGAATTATAAATAAAATGCAGGCACAGCCAAGTACCACACCAGGTAAATAAAAGGGTCAAGGTGCAAATTGTTATTACTCCATTACAACTACTGGGTGTCCAGCTTACCTTAGGTTGCTGTGATAAATGTTGCCAGAAAGAACTTGGAAGGTTTGTTTGCCATAAGCTTCCACATCATAAACCATCCTTGAAGGAAATCATGGCAGAAACTCAACCAAGAATCTGAGGAAAGAAATTGAGACATTGGCCATAGAGGAATGCTGCTTACTGCCTTGCTCTCCATGTCTTGATTGGCTTGCTTTATTATACAACCTCAACCCACCTACCAAGTGGTGACACCACCCAAAGTGGGGAAGATCCTCCTACAAGAATGTTGAATAAAAAAAGAAAATGCCTCAGAGGCAAATCTGATAGAGGCTATTTCTCAGTTGAGATATTTTGTTCCCAAACGATCCTAATTTTCATTGAGTTAACAAAAAGTAACCACTGCACTGAGCATTTTGCTGTTGAGGCAGGATAGAAAGACTAAGAAGCTTTAGGGACATGAAAAGGGGGCCCTCACCCAGGAATCTCTCAGCATCAAAAACCAAGAAATCCAGCACAAATAGAAATTGTTTAAAGCCTTCCTCCTCCTTTAACAACTCTAAAACCAATTTTTTTCTTGAAATTTCATCATAAACTCCTTTTATTGATTTAAATAAAATATCTACTAAATGCCTTATATAATTCTAGTGCTTATAGAGTTTTTTTCAGTGTATCAGATTATATAAAATTCCATCCAAGTAACCTTATATATAATCTTACTTATCAGAAGAGAGAGAGAATGAGAACTTTCTTAGTTGCCTTTCGAAATATAACTCTACAACCATCAAAATGTCATATACAGTTAATGCTAATACACTAAAGTATAGCCGTTCCTTGAGAAGCTTGTATCCACACATGGGTGTATGTCTTTTTTTATATTGATGACCAACCTGATTCCACCTTAAGATTGGAAGCCATTTTATCACAAGGCCAATAAAAGTTCATTCCTGTTTTCTGTGAAACTTGGATATGACCAAGTCTTCACCAATCTTATGGAATCTTCCATACCCTCTACCCTAAATTTTACCTTTATAAGATAGAACGTTCTGCCAAATAATTTGAAAATGTTTTGCTAAGTTTGAACATAACCAACAACCCTTGGAAGCCCCCTTGGCTTTCAATTTGAGGGGTCAATATAAACCCTACTTTTTTCTATGTTCAAGCTATTTTTTAAATCCCACTTTAGGAAGATAGCCTTGTCTGACAGAAAATAAAACTTGTGTAATTTGACAAAGCTTTTGATTAATGGTCTTTATTCTTGTTTGATTGGATTAACAGTATGACTTTCTTGAAGACACCAATAACCATGATCTTGAGGGTCTTTTTCTTTCTTAACACAACTCTCTTTCCTCTCCTTTCTCTTTCTCATGCTTAAAACTGATAGTAATTTTTTTATATAAATTTTCCAACCCTGATTCTTGCTGGAAAGTCCTGACATACTATGTTTAAGCCTTAAGTCCCAGTTGGCATGAATGACGGTCCCTAAAATATTAAGAGAATTTTTCAAGCTGCCAAGGGTGACAGTGTGGGATTCTTTCTGTCCTGACCATGATATAGTCTTTGAATATAACACAGACTCTGTATCAGCTCATTCAATACTCATATCAGCTAATGAGAAATGTTATTATTCAATTGTCCAAGATGTAAAGAGAAGTCAAAGATTGTGTTCAATTAAGTGTTCAATTAAGCTTATCAATAATTTGTAGAATATTTAGTATCCAAAACACTATATATCACTCACAAGGTAAAGATTTAACTACTTAGCTTTGGTGATAAGCAGAACTGTGTCACTCAAGAGTCTCAAAGGAGCTTTTCTAGCCTGTAATTAGAAAGAACTACAGCAGCTACAAAGAACCTATATTTAAGAGTTGGGCAACTAGAGCTGAAGAGATGACTCAGCAGTTCAGAGTGCTTGCTGCCCTTCCAGAGGACCGAAGTTCAGGGCTCAGTACCCACGCCTTCAAGTTCTCAACCACATGTAACTGTAGAAGACTCAACACCATCTTCTGCTCTCTTTTAACATCTTCACAGATGGCATACCCATCTCATGCACACACACATACACACACACACACACACTCAAATAAATAAATAAAAATGAATCTTAAAAATCTTAAGTCCCCTTTTGTGTCTCCCCGGGATAAAAAAGAAGAGGCCAATCAGAAGAAGCTGGAATTTGCATTTGAAAACAGTGACTATCTGGCCCTTCTGTGTGCATACAAGGGATGGCAGCTGAGCACAAAAGAAAGTGCGAGAGCGAGTTATAGTTACTGCAGACAGAATTTCCTATCCGGAAGAACTCTGCAGGAAATGGCCAGCCTCAAACGGCAATTCACTGAGCTGTTGTCTGACATAGGGTTTGTGAGAGAGGGACTCAGAGCGAGAGAAATTGAAAAGAGGGCCCAAGGAGGAGACAGTGTCCTGGATGCCACGGGAGAAGAGGCAAACACAAATGCTGAGAACCCCAAGCTGATATCAGCAGTGATGTGTGCTGCTCTGTATCCAAATGTAGTGCAGGTCAAGACCCCAGAAGGAAAGTTCCAGAAGACCGGTTCTGGAGTTGTTAGACTGCAGCCGAAGTCAGCTGAGTTGAAGTTTGTTACGAAGAATGATGGATACGTGCACATTCACCCTTCGTCTGTGAACTATCAGGTCAGACACTTTGACAGTCCCTACCTGTAATACCATGAGAAAATCAAAACTAGCCGGGTGTTTATCCGAGACTGCAGCATGGTGTCTGTGTACTCTCTGGTCTTGTTTGGAGGAGGCCAAGTGAATGTGCAGCGTCAAAGGGGAGCATTTGTTGTCTCCTTGGATGATGGTTGGATCCGGTTTGTAGCTGCCTCCCATCAGGTGGCTGAACTGGTGAAGGAACTTCGCTGTGAACTTGACCAGCTCCTCCAGGATAAAATTAAGAACCCGAGCATGGACCTGTGTATGTGTCCTAAGGGTTCTCGGATCATCAGCATGATAGTGAAGGTTGTCACCACACAGTAAAGCTGGGCCTGGTGCCTGCTCCTCACCACCCCTCCTTCCCTGCAAGTCACAGCAGCACTACTACCTCGAACTGAAGACTGGCCCTGGGGCCGGCCCTTGGTGGGGGGGACAGAGCCCGAGTCCTGAGCCAGCTGAGGTTCCACAACAGGAGACCTGTCCACACTTGGTGTTTCTGCAGACGTGGGGACCCTCCCAGCACAATTTGGAGTGTCAGTGTAGGACTGTCTGAAATCCAGCTTGCCTCTTTGTTACAGTACCAAACTGAATGAAATTCACCTCATAAGTCAAAAGTGAATGTTAAATATGAGTTTCTGTCTTAACCTATGTATTCTTTTTCTCCTACTTTTTATTATGCATTGTCTGTATGTGGTTAATTCTGTTCTCCTGGTTTTTATTGGGCATGAGGAGGAATGTTTGGGTTGATTTTTCCCATTGTAATAAAGGCTTAACTGAGAGACCTCTCTCAAATGAGAGAAAGAAATCATGTGAGTAAAAAAATAAAAATTTCATTTTAGACTTGAAAAAAAAATGGGTCAAATAACTAGACTACAACCCCTGCCTCTGTTTGTTACTTGTATAACTTGAACATGAGTTATTATGCTTCAGACCAACAGAAATCATTCCTGCTCTTGGCAAGGACCAAAAAGTAGAACTCTGAGCTTGTCACGGAAGGACAAGACAGTAATCCTTGCACTTGGAATGTGGAATCAAGAGGATCAGGAGTTCAAGGTCATCCTCAGTTATGTAGCCAGTTCAAATGTACAATCCATGGGACTGATGGTCACTACCCCAGCAATAAATAATCTTTAAATTTTCAATTTACTCAATTTGTACTTTTCTTACCAAATTATTGCTCATTTTCAAAAGAACTTAAAATAGGGACCTACTAAATGCTTGTGCATATATCATTCACTATAATGCTTCACCTTTAACTTTACCAAAATCTAGGCAAAAATTGAAATTTTGTAACCCATTCTTTGCATACTGTCTGAAAGTCTTAGAAAACATGCCTACCTGGTAGAATTCAACTACTAAGCCAAACACAGAACATGCGCACACATAGATAAATACACTGGGTAAACCATTCCCTCTTGAAGGCTCTTAAAATTTAAGAAGCAAAATAAATTTAAGAAGTTCAGGAAGGGCAGAACATTACAAGATTCACAAAACCCATCCTCGATATTATGAAGACGGTAAGTAATTGCTAGAGACAGGAGGCTCTTTGGTGGGAGTCGTGTGCAGGCTGTGCAGGGAGCCCCAGAGATTCACCTTCCATGAGTAGTAAATGATGCTGATGCTACAGTGGGCTCGTAAGTGATGGAGCTACCAAGGTCACACATGCTACTGTTAATTACCATAGAAACCTATTGGTTCACCAAGCTAGACCAATGTGGGATCTGTGTCTCTAATTTGCCACCAGTGCCATATCTGGGGTGAATAGACATTTGTTCCCATGACCCAGGAAAAGTTCTCCAATAGCACCTATAGTCTTTTATGTAATGTGCTAAATATATAATGCTTATATGCTTTATACATATATTCAAATAAGTATAAGTGATACAAGAACATACTTTCAAAGATATAGCACTTGTACTATAGACATATTATTCATGAATAAAATATTCAAGTCTTTCTACATCAGTGGTTTTCCGCCTATGGGTCATGATTCCTTTGAGGAGAAGGTCAAATGACTCTTTCACAGGAATCACCTAAGATCATTGGAAAGCACATATATTTACAATGTGATTCATTACAGTAGCAAAATTATAGTTGTGAAGTAGCAATGAGAATAATTTTATGGTTGGTAATCACCACAACATAAAGAACTGTATTAAAGGGTCACACATTTAGAAGGCTGAGAATCACTGATATTTAGTTGTACACTGATATTGAATTCTTCTTATTACCTTGACCTATACAAGGCCTGGGCTTTGGGTTTCACCCTCAGCACCACAAAATGGGGGTGGGTAGTAGAAGGGAACTTCAGAGAAAGTGACAAATGATAAATTACAGTTTGGGTATTATTTATATTTCTCTTTCTAAACAACCGTTTTAACTCTTACATTCTCTTCTCTAAGCAGGGCGTCTATGTCACATAACACTTTTATTCTCCTGGATGAAGCATAGAAGTACAAAATCATTTTTATACACACCTAAAACACAATTAGGAAATGGAATAGTTCCGCTGTCCAAATTATATAATATATTCCAAAAATAATCATCAGTGATCAGGATGGTGTTGGTGCTGGCTATTTTAAATTAAATGCTCTATTACTCCTTTCCACTCTAGTGATTACTGGGAGTGGGTGGTTTCATATTCATTTAGAGATGTTTAAATTTTATACTGCCAGAGATAACCATTCTCACTTGCATCCAGAGGAATGTAATTTATGAGCACTTTTTTTTTTCCAAGAAGGGGGCAGTTTGCACAATTAATGATAAAGTTCCTATAGCCTTCCTAAAGGTCCCCCAAAAAGGCACAGAATGTCCTCTAAAGAAGATATTTGTCCCACTCCAGTGTCTTCTAGTCACTCAAAAGCAGTGTTGTGTACCCTTTAGAAGAGGAAATACAATTTGCCTAATGGGAGAAACAAACACATATGGTTAGTTTCTATGTTTGGTTTTTAGGGCTAGAGATTGAGCACAGAGCTTTGCACAGGTGAGGCCAACATCATACAATTGAGCTACACTCCCAAGACAGTAAGGGCTTTTTTCGGTAAGGAATGGTATAAAGAAACAATTGGGTTCTGCCCAGTTCATGACTCTAAATACAGGAAATTGATATATTGATGTAATTGCCTAGAAAAATAGACACATCTTAGTTTGCACAAATGTCTCTGCAGCTAATATGCTTTGTGACATTAGCTAATATATTTCAACTAATTGAAATGTAATGTCTTTATATGTAGTAAAAAGTTGTTTTGAATGTTATAAATAATATACACAGAGTTCCAGGAACATTATGGGTGCTTAAAAGGGGGCAGCTTAGGAACATAGTCATGACTAATACATTGTGTGACAAATGGTTCAAAAGAGAAGGTGAGCTTTCTTCTGCTGTATTTCTTGGAATTTCCCACAGAGAATACTCCATGCACAGAATTTCCAGGGATTGGTGTTGAGAAGTTGATACCTGATATACAGGTACTTTGTCCAAACCTCATTGCGCTCAGAAGCACACAAGGTCAAAATCACATGATTCCTTTATACTGAATCCCTAGCATGGTCCTGCAATTTTGCCTCACAACCAAGATAATCTCCTTGCTGCTCTGCCTTAAATGTGAGACAGGGAATTTCAACAGAAGATTAAGAACGACCAAATGCATTGCATCAATGACCACTCTTGGGTCTTTTAGTATTCTCTTGCCAGCAAAGGCTTCAAAGTCAGTAGCTAATTCCAAACCTGATAGACTGCTGAGGTCCCATAAATAGCTCCTTAATCACTTCCTCTCTACTTGATAATGTTTTCATAAAAATGATTATAGAACTTTTCCTACCCAATGAGTAAAAGTAAGCCAAGGTCGTTTTGAATGACAGCTCCTAATTCTACAGCTGAGCTATTAACAAAACTCATCTGCAAATAGGATTCCTCTGCAACAGGGTGCTGTTCTGCTGATCATTTGCCATTGACCAGAGTTTAGATACCAGCTCTGTATCAGCTCTCCAGTCTGCTCAGCTGGGCTCGTAGACCAGAGATGAGCCTCTGGCACCTAATCTGCACCTATGACACAAGGCGTCATTGAGATAAAAGCAAATATTCTCCCCATTAGGTTATTATGTTCACACTGGTTTCATGTAATCAAGGGTAAGTATTCATGGCTCTAGACTGATTCCTGAAATGCTCAGTTACCATGTAAACCTGACCTCCAAAGGAGAACTTATATTCTAAAGTATTAGGCCTGGAAGGCTACCTAGTTTTGCTTTGTTTTTTGTTTTACTGATTTTTGGACTGCAGTCAGAGATTCTAATTTGGTTAATATTAGTCATTGGGCCTTATGAACCCTCAATCTTTATATGCTTTTCAAGTGTGCCTAGAAAGTATTAGACTGCCTAGAAAGTTTTAGACAGAATGTATTAATTGAAGGAGCCAGTATCAGTACATGATACCTCAAGACCAAGTTCTCAGCACAAAGATTTATGTGCCCCCAAAGAACAAAGCACAGGAAAAGAGAGAAAGACAGAACACAGAGGACAGAGGACCACATAGAAGGGGGAAGGAACAAGGAAGAAAGGGAAGAAATGTTTGTCCCGGGAGACAAAGACTGCCTCTGGATAGAGAAGAGACAGCCATGGCCCATAGGAAAATGGCAACTTAAAAAGGTAAAAGAAAAAAATCTCTTTTTGGGATAAGATGTTTGATTAGGATTAATTAGGAAAGCCACAGGAGATTTTTGATTGCTGGACTTCAATAATTTAATAGCTAAACCTTAACAGAGCAAATTTTTTTACCATGCACTAAGGTCCCAAATGTTATGGCATAATTTTTTTGTTGTACACTGTGAAGATGTGTCTTTGCCAAGGCACCTTCTTGTTGGGTTAATAAGAATCTAACTGGCTGGTAGCTAGACAAAAAGAGGTTAGGCAGGAAAGCCAAGCGTAGAGGATACTGGGAAAAACTGGGGCAGGGTTAAGGGAGTCACCAAGAGACACAGAGCAAGAAGTATGGTAAGTACATAGATGAGGTAAATGAATCACAAAAATGATGGAAATAGGTTAATTTAGTTATAGGAGCTAACTAAACTCACACATGCACAAAAAAGCATAAGCTATTGACTGAACATTTATAATTAGTAATAAGTCTCTGTATATTATCTGGGAGCTGGCTAGCAGGACAGAGGTGACTGCATGTCCCAATGGAAAACTCTGCCTACACCCAAAGAACCATCAGAGTCTCTGCTATCACATGGAACTGTCCAGCTTCCTCCTTGGGACATAGGGTGTATTAATCAACCCTACTGAGCCTCTTCAGAGCCCTTTCAGGACACGTAGTTAAGATAGCACTCTACACAGACACTAAAGTCATATCATAGACCCTCCTCTTCTGAATGTAAATCTATTGCACCTGTGAGGTTGTTGATACTCAGGAAATAAACAACAAGCACCTGGTGGCTTCCCTTTGTCCTGTGTTACCATCTAATGCCATTAGATGGCAGCAATACCTAGGGCCTAGACTGTTTGGCCAAGGCTGCTGGTATTGTTTCCTTTTGCTTTTTTTTCCGCATTCTTGTTTGCTTTGGTTTTAAGGGTTTTGGTTTTAATCAGCTCAAGAAAACAAGCAGTCTGTATGTTGGTGGGTAAATAAACTCCCTAGCATATCCTCTTGATTATTGTATTTCTTGTTTTCTCCCACTGTTTCCTGCCAGAGAACTGCTTCTTCACCCCTTTTGCTTTGGGGGGGAACAAAATTTCCTCTAGACAGGAGTCTGAGAATTCTGACATCTCTCTGAGAACAGAATACCTACAAATGCGTTCTTCCAACAGTGAATCACTAACTTTTGATTGTCTAAATGAGATGGGAATTATAAAAACCTATCAGAGCAAATAATCAGTTAGGTGTTTGTGTGTGCATACTTGAAAGGTGCCTTGGGTAATGGTTTTCATACCAATGTATCAATACATATCAAAGTATTTTCTCTAACTTTAGAACAATTGCTTTACTAAACAGGACTTAAGCTTGCTTGTCTCACATAAACTCAAGGATGATGCACAAAAATTGGAAAAAAAAAAAAAAAAAAAAACACTCCTAGTGATGAGATTTGAGCTGGATAAAATGCCTCAAGACTTCCTGGGGTTAGAAAAGTGGTCGGTGCAAAAGGACAAAAAAAAAATGAGTTGATCTAAAACAACTCAATTTGTAGGTTAGGTTACTAACACTGAACTTGGTAGAGTTCCTAGTGGCCACCATCTCTTCCAATTGACCAGTCATCACAAAAATGTCCATGCCAACCAAGCTTTCACAGCAGCAAAGATACAGATACAGCCCCATCTCCCAGATGAAGGGAGAAATCAAAACGGTTTCTGATGCAAAGGGAAGCTCCCTGAGGAGCTGGTCAGCTAAGTCCTTGAATGATTATTATCAGATTCAGGAACCCCAAAATCCAGAATGACCACCCTGTGCCTACAGAGGAAGAAAATAAGTATCAGAGACTGAATGGCAAGTCCAAGACCCCACAGCTTCCAAGAGTTTGAAATCAGAAGACTTCAGGGTGAGACTCTCCGTATCAGTCACTGAAGAGACTACAAAGTAGACAGACTTGTGGTTACACATAGCCAAAGGTTTCTGTCCTGTCTAGGTCTGTATTCAGGAGGAATCTTCCCACCCTTGATCCTTCTGTTGCTTATGAAATAATCATTCAGAGCTTATTTTAATTACAAACTGTTTGGCTTCTGGCTAAGGCCAATTACAAACTAGCTCTTACAACTCAACCTTATTTTTGTTAATCTATATCTTGTCTTGTGGCTAGTGGCTTTACTTGTGTTCCATTACATCTTGCTCTCTTGGGTGGCAGCTTGCAGCATCTCTGTGTGACTCCACCCTTCTTCTCCTTTATCTATGCTTGTGTTTCCTGCCTACCTATAAGCTGGCTTGCCTTAGACCAAAACAGCTTGTTTATTAAACAGTGGCATTTATAGCATACATCACATCCCACATCACTTCCTCTTTTCTGTCTAATCAAAAAGGAAGGTTTCAATTGCAACACAGTAAAATTACATATAACAAAATAGCTATCAAGCAAGAATTTCAGTTACAATATTTAGTCCTTTTGCTGCAGCTGACACCTGCTTCTACACAGTGACATTCCCTGTGAACAAAGAGGGCTAGAAGGTGAACACTGGACAAATAGGGTTCCTACATCAGGTCAAACTCAAACTCAGGTCAAACAACAAATCTCTGCCTTTGTCCATAGCTATTGGGTGGGCTCTGGCCCCCATTTTGGTCTTCTAATATTGTCTGTGATTTAATATTTAAACTCAATCTGCTGCTTGTTTTGTCTGGGCATCATTCCAATTCCAGGCTATGTCTGAAGTTTTTCTGCATGTAATGGACTTGAAACTCATTATGCCTAAGACATACCTTCTTGTGACCAAAAAAATTCCTGGTTGATCCCTCCTTCTCAGATTTCAAGAGTAAAGTCAGGACATGATTTCTCCCATTTACACATCTTACACACAGTCCTCAGACACTAGGCTCACATTCCTAGAATTGATGAATTTTAGGCACCAATGCGTAAGAAAATAATAGATTGCATAAGTTAGCCTCCTACTGTCACTCATATTCTTGTACTCTGAGGATTTTTAACCAGTCCTTTACCTCTCCTCTACAATTAAAAAAAGATATACAAACATTGCATAATAGTAGAAGGCAAAATAGGGTGTGAACAGAAAGCTACATACATTTAAAATATACTCAATATAGGGTGCTTGCCTAGCACAGCAGTGTATTTGCTCCTCAAAACTGGAAGAAAAAAGAAACATACACTATAAAAAAGAGTAAACCATAAGTTCCCAGCCAGGCCCTAATGTTCCTTATTCACATTGTTGGAAAAAAAAAAAAAAAAAAGGTCCACTTTTATCTGCCTAGCTTGTGCCTTTCAAAAGGAAGGGTTTGTGGGATGCTCAGCTCTATCCTGACTGCACTTCATTATCATATACTCTCGAAAGTCCTACTGTGAGTTATAAGAAGACCATGTAAACTTTTCTAGAATCTAGTGATCTGAGCTGGCATCTTAGAAAGATAAGAAGGATGATTTCAATGTGTGAGTCACTCCTGCTGATCCAATGCTTTTAATTCTAGATTTTTCCTATTCTCTCTTCTGTCTTTTTTATTGTTATTACTTTATTTTAAGGCCACAATTTTCTCTTTCCTTCCCTTAGCCACCCATATTAGATTCAAATCTGAGCTTGTCTTTTTTAATTTAAAAAATTTTTATTAATTATTATCTTATATACCAACCACAGTTCCCCTTCCTCATAAAGAGTGAGGCATCCCATGGGGAGCCAACAAAGACTAGCATATTAAGTTGAAACAAGACCAAGACCCTTCCTCCAGTATCAAGACTTAGCAAGGTATCTTTGTATAAGAAATGGGCTACATAAAACGTCAATTCATATAGTAAAACTAATTCATGGTCCCATAGCCAGAGGCCTCACAAACTACCTAAGGTATACAACTGTCATCCAAATTCAGAGGTCTTAGTTTAGTTCTATACAGGTTCCCAAGCTGTCAGTCCAGAGTCATTGAGCACCTAGTAGCTCAGGTCAGCTGTCTTTTCCATTTGATACCTTTGCTCATATAATCTCTCCTTCCTCTCTTCTACTAGACTAAGCCCAGTGCTTAGCTGTGGATCTGTGCATCTGCTTCCATCAGTTGGTGGGTGAAGGCTCTGTGATGACAATCAATTTGAATAAAGGGAAAGGCCAGTTCAGGTACCCTCCCCACTATTGCTTGGAGTCTTGTTGACTTTCTCAAAGAACCAGCTCTTTTGTTGTATTAATTCTTTGTATTGTTCTCTTTATTGATTTCATCCCAGAGTTTGATTATTTCCTGTCATTTATTCCTTCAGGATGAGTTTGCTTCTATTTTTCCTCTGGAGTTGCTAAGGGTGCTGTTATGTTTCTTGTGTGAGATTTCTCCAAATTCTTTATGTAAGCAGTTAGTGCTCTTAACTTAGCTCTGTTTTAACTGGGTCCCATAAGTTTGGGTATGCAGTAGATTCATTTGCATTGAATTCTAGAAGTTTTTAATTTATTTCTTCCTTGACCCAAATGAGGTTTAGTTGAGTGTTGTTCAGTTTCCATGGGTTTGTAGGCTTTCTGTAGTTGGTGTTGTTGTTGAACTCTAACTTTTAGGCCATGGTGAACTGATATGACACAGGGATTATTCCAGTTTTTTGTATTTATTAATGTTTACTTTATGTCAGAGTATGTGATTTGTTTTAGAGAGGGTTCCATGGGATGCTGAGAAGAGGCTGTATTCTTTTGTGTTTAGGTAAAATGTTCTGTAGATGTCTGTTAAATCCAGTTGTGTCATAACATCTGTTAGTTCTCTTGTTTCTCTGTTAAGTTTCTGTCTGGCAGACCTCTCCATTGATGTGAGTGATGTGCTGAAGACTTTCACTATTAATGTGTGAGGTTTGATGTGTGATTTAAGCTTTAGCAATGTTTCTTTTATGAATGTAACTGCCCTTGTATTGCAGTGTAGATGTTCAGAATTGAGACTTCATCTTGGTAGATTTTCCTGAAATGAATATAAAATGTTCTGCTCCATCTCTTTTGACTAATTCTAGTTTGGAGTCTATTTTCTTACAAGGATAGCTTGCTTTTTTGCTTTTTTGAAGATTTGATAGGAAAATCTTCTCCCAATGCTTTACTCGGAGGTAATGTTTGTTCTTGAAGTTGAGATTTGTTTCTTGTATGCAGCAGAAAGATGGATCTTGTTTTAGTATTCACTCTGTTAGCCTGTATCTTTTTATTGGAAAATTTAGTCTATTGACATTGAGATGTTATGACCAGTTATTGTTAATTTCTGTTAATTTTTTTATTTTGATGGTAGTGATGGTTCTATGTGTGTTACCATTTTTTAGGTTTTACAGTAGTGAGATTATTTATTGCCTGTATGTTTGTGGATGTAACTGAGTTCCTTGGATTAGAGTTTATCTTCTTTATGTAGTGCTTGGTTTGCGGATATGTATTGTTTAAATCTGAGTTTGCCATGAAATATCTTTTTTTTCTCTATTTATGTTCACTGATAGCTTGACTATATATAGTAGTCTGGGCTGGCATTCCTGGTCTCTTAGTGTCTACAAAACATCTGTCCAGGACCTGCTAGTTTTCATAGTCTCCACTGAGAAGTCAAGTATGATTCTGATGGATCTGCCTTTATATGTCACTTGTCCTTTTACCTTTGCAGTTCTTAAAATGCTTTATTTATTCTGTATATCTAGTGTTTTAAATATTATGTGTTGAGGGGACTTTTGGTTTTTGGTCCAGCATTTTTGGTAATCTCTACACTTCTTGTACCTTAATAAGCATGTCCTTCTTTACGTTGGGAAAGGTTTTTGTCTATGATTTTGTTGAATATGTTTTATGTGCCTTTGAGCTGGGATTCTTCTCTTATTTATCCCTATTATTTTTATGTTTGACTTTTTCATGGTGTCTCAGATTTCCTGGATGTTCTATGTTAGGAGTTTATTGGACTTAACATTTTCTTTGACTGATGAATCTATTACCTCAATTGTATCTTCCACTCCTGAGATTCTCTATTCCATCTCTTGTATTCTGTTGTTGGTACTTGTGCCATTAATTTTTGTTTGCGTCTCTGCTTTTTTTATTTTTAGATTTCCTTCCATTTATGTTTTCTTTATTGTTTCTATTTCAATTTTCAAGTCTTTTTCTTGTTTCCCTCTACAGTTAATACAAATATATAGTTAGAGCACAAAATCTATTCTCTGTGTATATAGGGAGTGTCCACCATAAGGATTGACAGTTTCACCTGTATGTTATCTTGGGTCTCCCATTATTTCTAGCTCTCCCCACCTGCTGATGTTAGAGCCCATCAGTAGGTTTAGGTAATGTCTATCTTATAGACTTTACCAGGCTTCCTGTCACCCTCTACTTAATGAGGCCAGGAATGATCATTTTCTAGACCCAGCATTCATTAAGATTAGCAGAATAGAGATATTCCATTTCTGTCCTTCCTTCAGAATTTGTTAGCCAGACAAAATGAAAAATAAAGTTTCTCTTCTTGAGTGTGTGGTAATCTAAAACAAAACAAAAACAAATAAGAGGTAGGGCAAATACTTTATTCTTCCCATTATTTTCCTATTTTCCAAAGAGTAAAGCAATTCCCAACATCTCCCAGAGACCTTTTTGATTGTACATATCTGATGTGTTTTAAAGTTACCTTCTTATCAAACTGGCCTCTGCGACTTCCTTGAAGTTGGCTCATATATTCTTGCTTTTGATCATGACATCACGTCCCAATTCATCTGAAATATTTCCTGCCCCAAATCTACAACTAGCCATTTCTCCAAGGAGTTTGATTCATTTCAGATGGAGAGAAAACATAGGTATTACATTACCAGAACCAAGAATTTTTTTTATCTTAGAACAGACATACTTGTGAATCTCTTCAACAGACACACTGAGGAAATATATATGTGTGTTTTAAAACTATATGCAAATTTATACTGAGTCTTTTCACTAGAAATAAAGGTTACTAGATTTTAAACTTATATTCTTTTACTTTAATGCTATTTACTTATTCTTGTCATTTTATCTTCTAGATATACTAATTTAATTACTTAGTGACTTTATCTTAATCTAAATGAAATACTAGTCCTAATAATAATGTAATTGTTGCTACTGGCAACTAGCCAACAGAACTTAATCTAAGAAACCCTTGAACTTCTTTGTATTCTTAAAGTCAGTCTCCCTAAAGATGTACAATCTGTCTTGGAGATTTGTGTTTTAAAAGTATTCAAAAGGAATCTTGTGACTGCTATAAAACAGAATTCATACTTAGTGATTTTTTTTTAGAAATTAATAGGTTTTTTATGCTGCTTTCCCTTTGAAATAAGTTTGTTAAGAAAGTTGTGTAAGATATTTAGTTAATTCTAAATTAGATAAATAAAGAGCCAAAGAGACAGCTCAGTGGTTAGGATTGCTTGCTCCTCTTTCATATGACCTGAGTTTGGTTTTCTGTACATGTTAGGCAGCTCATGACTACCTGTAACCCCAGCTCCAGCTGATCTGCTGCCCTTCTGGCCACAAACACATGTCCCTATACACACATTCTAAATATAAAATAAAATAAATCTTTTAAAATTAAATTCTGTAGAGAAGTTCAGCTCTTTCATATTCCAGATTTTCCATTCTTTTCATCTCTTGACAGGTAACCAAATTTTATTTAGTTTGTGGTTTATCCTGCTAGTAAAATTATAAGTAAATATATATGTTTGTTTGGTCTCCTTTTGACATCTAAACTATAGAATACTATAAGCATCACCATACACCTTGTGTTTGTTGGTTCATATGTCTTGGATACATGTGCCAATATGTACAGAAAAGTTCCTTCTTTTTCCACAGCTATGTTCTATGACACTATATGACTTTTAGTAACAGTGTTTTAACTACTCTCACCTTGGTTAACATTTAGGTAGCTAATTACTGCTTTATACTTGCTTAATTTAAACCTCTGGAGAGTCCTGCTAATTCAACTATTACAAACATTTAATATAGATAGAAACTACTGTAGAAGCAGTTAGGGTCTTGACCAAAGTCATAGAATTGAGAAGAAAATAGGGATAATCTAAATTCTCCTATGACCTCCTCTCTGTTTATTGAACATGTCTAGGTAATTTCAACTGTAGTGAAATATCTGAGGAATAGATATGAAGAGGAAAGAACATGCCTTAAGGTAGACTGTGAAATAAAATTTAGCCTTAAGTTCATGGCTGGAATGCTGAGCCTCAGCCAGCCTGTGGGAAGGGTATCAGAAAGAACAGCTGGCCCTTTTGACTTTGCCCCAAGTTAAAGGAATGCCAAACATCCATAAGCAGGTGGGTCTATTTTGGGCAAGAAGATCATCTCATTGCTTCTACAATCACATCATGTCCCCTTCTGTCATAGTATCCTCCCAGGCCTAACTTCACTAAAGATATTAAACGGGCCATTCCTCCTGGGCCCTTTACCCAGGGATCTCTTCTTTCTTCTCCTTGTTCTGCAGACCCGGGAAAAGCTGCATGTTCTAAATCTTACAAAGCAAATGTAATTCTGATTAAGCCCAAGATCTTCAGTCTATGCAAAGCAGAAATTAAATTGGGGTTTAAAGGAAGCTTTAAAACTTTAATTAGAATCTTTCATTAAAATTTCTTTTACTTATGTGCATGAATTGTTGGTTTTAATTAATATTTTATTTATTGTTTAAATTTTTCCTACAGGTAGACAATGTATTTGGTTATATCTATCCCTCATCCCTCCCTCTCTTAGGTCAGTTCTGGATAGGAAATAAGTCCCTATTGCCCTTTTATTTTAAAATGAGCATATCAAGCTCTGGTCTAGTCCCAGAACATTTTTAACCCGATCTCTTCCCCTTCCTCTGCAAAATAATTACATTGGAATAAAGCCTCAACATCATTGCATTCACAAGACGGGAGAATCAGTGTCATTGTGACTGGAGACAAAAGTCATATTCACTGCACAGCTCTTACCAAGGCAGAACAGACTTCCCAAATGGCTCAAAACAAAAGTCCTTTCTTCTCTTGCCTTAGTCGTCAGAATACCCCATTCCTGAGTGGTCTTGTTAATAGACATTTTATTGTATAGCGTCTAAGCTTCCCAGACCAAACAGACCAAGTAAATTTGCCCCGAGGTCATCACACTGTATGTTGGACAACAGAACTCTTGCTTAACCATGGAGGGTCTAATATCATCCAGAAGCTAGAATTCTGCTATTTGTTCTATCAAAAGAAAACCTTTGACAAATGAGGCAGAAACCTGAGGTTTTACTCATTCAGCATATCAGAATTTACTTTCTGCAATGTGCTGAAGAGAAAGACAGGTTTAGACAGAAGACACATACTCCCTGCTGTGTGGGAGCTATAGGGAGAAACTGAAGTAAGGCAAGGGAGTTCAGATAAGTTGCATGCTGCAGTACGTAGGAAGTTTTCATTCTCTTTTGAAGCCTTTGGGGCCATTCATCATTCCTTCCTCTGAATATATATGTCTGATGATTTTTACTGTTATAGAAAATAACATAAGGAGTAGGTTAAAAGTTAAGCTATTTTATGGCTGAATGGTCCCTGTGTTTCCTTCCTATGAAGTGCATGTCTTAAAGAGAACATGAGATATTCAACTCTGAGATAAATTCCAGCAGGAAGTACCCGGGTGTGCTTCATGAAGGAAGCAATAGGAAAAAATACTCTCCTACTGAAACCTTCGATGGCCTCCAGGACTTCGGAAGAGAGTGAGGATTTACTAAGCCAGAATTTTCTTTCTCTTCATCACCCATACCCACATTACCATTAAGCTTCAGATGTTAAAACTACACATTTTACAGAAATATATGGGTTTTTATTTTTCCTTTTCTGCTGCCATCTAAGCCAAGACACATAATTAATTGCATGGCTGGTTGTTTCCTGAAGACCTTGTCTTGTCAGTCCATTCTGTTCTCTCCACAGCAGTAAAAGGGGGCTTAAAATATAAATCAGTTCATGAAACTTCTTTGCTTCTAAGTAATTCAGTAATTATCAACTGTGTTTGGAATTAAATCTGAATTCCTTTCATTGTGTCCTCTAAATATATATGGTTTGGTATCTGCTTATTCTCCCGAACTTTTATTAAAATCTTACTCATTATGCTGGAGCCATAAAAACCTCCCTTATTACTTTGCAGCACAACATATTTTTTTTACTTCATGACATTGTACCTGCTGCTTTCTTTGCACAGGATGTGTTGCATTTAGAATATGAGATAAGCTTTTTCATTGTGTAGAACTCAAATGTCAGCTCCTTGGTGAGCCTACTCCTGAACAATCCATCCAAAATATAGTCTTGTTCATATCTGTTTTCATCTCCCCTTCCTCTGCATGATTATGCACTATTTTGTCCCTCTAAGGTATAAGTAACACGGCTCTTGATGATTTTTCCAGCTGTGTATTTGTTTACTCATTGGTTGAAACATCTGTCTTTCATGACTAGAATTCCCCATTGAGATGCAGAGTTCCTGGGGGAATAGGAACTCTGTCTGTATAGCTGACTTTAGTATTAGTATTTTGTATCACGGAAACCCATGTTTGTTAAAGACAGAGAAATAACGAGAAGGGGTAAAAGGAATAAAGGGTCATGAAGGGTGTAATAGGAAGTTTCTGGCCCAGCCTTTCCAGTCTAATCCAGAGGTTTGGATCTGCTCACAGCCCTGTTGCCACTTAGCCCCAAATAATCACACAAAGGTTTATATTAATTTTATGCTGATTGACCTATGACTCAGACATATTATTAGCTATCTCTTTTATCTTAGCACAATTTATTTTCATTAATCTCTTTAGCCATGTGGCTTGCTTGGTACCTTTTCTCAGAGCAGCATGGTTGTCTTCTTTCCTCTGCATCTGCTGGCATCTCTCCTGGCATCTCTGCCTTGCTCTTTCTATTCCCAGAGGTTTCATAGTCTTGTAGTCCCACCCACACTTCCTGTCTGCCTTCTAGCCAATCATCATTTTATTAAACAAGCAGGAGGGTCAAATATTTACAACATACCAGAAAATAATCCTACTACAGAAGGGAATGTAGGAAAGATTACTCAGCTGTAAATTTTTCTTTCTTTTATTTTTCTCCCCCTGTTCCCAGAAGATAGGACTTCAATGTGTCTGTATATACCCTCCCAAACAAAAACACAAAGACAGACACAGGCTCAGAGTAAAGACTTGGGAAAAGATTTTCCAATCAAATGGCCATAAGAAACAACCTGGGGTTGCCATCCTAATGTCGAAAAAGTAGACTTTAAACTAAAATCAATTAAAAGAGACTAATATGGACATTACTTAATTATCACAGAAAAAATTGGTCAAGAGGAGATTTCAACCCTGAATTTTTATGTCCCTAATATAAGGGCATCTATTTATGTAAAAGAAACACTACTAAAGCCCAAATCCCACATCAATTCTCACAACCTAATAGTGGGAGACTTCAATACCCCACTCTCACCCTTGGATAGGTCATTCTACCAGGGAAATCCTACAGCAGATAAATATTTTCATCAATGTAACAGGATATAAGATTAACTCAAAATATCAATAACCTTCCTATATACAAATTTTTTAAAAAGCTGAAAAAGAAATCAGGGAAACATCACCCTTTACAATGGCTGAATATAGCATTAAATAGCTTGGGGTAACTGTAACCAAAGAAAAGAAAGACCTATGTGGCAAGAACTCTAAGTCATTGAAGAAAGAGACTTAAGAAGATATCAGAGAATGGAAAGATCTTGCATGCTCTTGGATAGGTAGGATCAACATAGTAAAAATGGCAATCTTACCAAAAGCCATCTAGAGATTCAACGAAATTCCCATTAAATTCCCAATACATTTTTTTAGACCTTGAAAGAACAATATTCAACTTCATATGAAACAACAGGAAACTCAGGATTGCTAAAACAATCCTGCTCAATAAAAGAACTTCAGGAGACATCACCATCCCTGACTTCAAGCTTTACTATAGAGCTACAGTAATAAAAACAGCCTGGTACTGGCGTAAAAACAGACTTATGGGTTAATAGAATTGAATCAAAGACCCTGACCTTAACCCACAAACCTATGAACACCTGATCTTTGACAAAGAGGCCCAAAATATTCAATGGAAAAAAGATAGTATCTTCAACAAATGATGTTGGCATAACTGGATGGTAGTGTATAGAAGAATGCAAATAGATCCAAGCCTATCACCCTGCACAAAACTCAAATCCAAGTGAATCAAAGACCTCAACATAAACCCAGCCACACTGAACTTGTTAGAAAAGAAAGTGGGAAATACGGTCCAATGAATTGGCTCAGGTGACCACTTCCTAAATATAACACCAGTAGCACAGACACTAAGAACAACAATCAACAAGTGGCACCTCTTGAAACTGAGAAGCTTCTGTAAGGCAAAAGAAACAGTCAATAAGACAAAATAATAGCCTACATAATGGAAAAAGATTTTCACTAATTCTACATCTGACAGAGAACTGATATCTAAAATATAGAGAGAAATCAAGAAACTAGAGCCCCAAACCCTAAATAACCCAAATAAAAATGGGGTTCAGAACTAAAAAGGGAATTCTCAACAACAGAATTACAAATGGCTGAAAGGCACTTAAAAAATTGTTCAACATCCTTAGCCATTAGAGAAATGAAAATTAAAACAAATTTGAGATACCACATTACACCTGTCAAATGGCGAAGCTCAAAAACACAGATGATAACCTATGCTGGAGAGGTTACAAAACAAGGGGAACATTTCTCCACTGTTGGTGGGAGTGTAAATTCATACAGCCACTCTGAAATGCTGTATGGCGGCTCCTCAGAAACCTGGAAACCAATCTTTCCAAGGATCCAGCAATATCACTATAGCATATATACCCAAAAAATTCAATTCATACTTCAAAGACATTAGCTCAACTATGTGCACTGATGCATTATTTGTAATAGCAAGAATCTGGAAACAACCTACATACCTCTCAACTAAAGAATAGATTAACAAACTGTGGTACTTCTACACAATGAATTACAACTCAGCAGGGAAAAAAACATTCTAAAATATATAGGCAAATGGATGAATTTGGAGAATATCCTCCTGTGTGAGGAATCACAAGCCCAGAAAGATAAGCAGGGGATGTACTCACTTATAAGTGGACTTCAGAGAACAAGCAAATAATACCCAAGCTGCAAACCACAACCTTTGAACAGCTTGGGATCGGAAGGAACTTAAGAGAGACATCCAGAGATTCTCCTAGGAAGAGAAATTAGAGAAGATCACCTTAGCAAATTGGGATCATAATGGGTTGCAATCAAGAAGAGGTGGGAACAAATCATGAGAGAAGGAGATGGTTGAGTGAGAGGAGCAACAAAGTGGGAGTCAAAAAGAGATGGAGATCTTAAGTAGAGGAAGATAATATGGGGTTGGAAAGAAACTGGGTGCTAAGGAAACCTCCAAGAACTCACAGGATGTCCCTGGTTAGGTCTCCAACCAATAGTGGAGAGGGTGCCTTGACAGAACTTTCCCTATAATCAAATGAATAACCACCCTAAGTGTCATCACAGAACCTACATCCAACAATGAATAGAGGTGGAGGCAGAGATCCATGGCTGAGCACTTGGCTGAGTTACTGGTCCAGCTGAGAACAAGGGGAGAGAGTCTGTATGAGCAAGGGGATAGGGATTAAACAAAAAAGAATTGCTCAACATTCTTAGCCATCAGAAAAATGCAAATCAAAACTACTTTGAGATACCACCTTACATCTGTTAGAATGTATCAAAAATGCAGATAACAGCCTATGCTTGAGGGAATGTGGAACAAGGTTTTCACTTCTCCATTGCTGGTAGGAACATAAACTTGTGCAGCCACTTTGTAAATCAGTACGGCAATTTCTCAGAAAATTGGAAATCAATCTCCCCAATGATCCAGCAATACCACTAATGAGGTTATACCCAAAGGATGAATATACCCCAAGGGCATTAGCTCAATTATGTTCATTTCAGCATTATTCATAATAGCCAGAACCTGGTAACAATTTAGATGCCCCTTAACTGAAGAATGAATTGAAAAAATTCTTATACATTTAGATAATGAAGTCCTACTCAGAAGAAAAAAATACGACATCCTGAAATTTGCAGGAAAATGGATAGATCTGGAGGGTATAATCCTCAGTGAGGTAACACAAACCAGAAAGATAGAGGTGGTATGCTTTCACTCATAAGTAGATTTCAGACATAAAGTAAAGGATAATTAGGCTATAATCAACAAATCCTGAACAACTAATTAACAAGAGAAACATAAGGGAGAGAGCCATGGATCCCCCCTGGGAAGTCTTGGTGTGATGATGTGGGATGTCTTTCAGTATGCTGTGAATATCATTGGTTAATAAAGGGGTTGTTTTGGTCTATGGCAGGGCATCTTAGAAGCAGGTGGGAAATCTGAGCATAAATAAAGGGGAAGGAGGGCTGAGTTAAGAGAGAAACAATCAGCTGCTGAGAGGGTAAGTTGTAAAAGCACAGGTAAGACAGATTGGTAGAAATGGGTTGAGTTAAGATGCAAAAGCTAGCTAGCAATAAGCCTGAGCCATAGGCTAAACAGCATGTCATTAATACAAGCGCCTGAATCATTTTGAGTGGGCTAAGCAGCTATGAGTGGATCTGGATGACAGAACTAGACAGGGCCAAAACTTCTACTACAGGGGAAATAGAAAAGATCTTCTGAGTAAATTGGGATCATATGGGGGAGGGAGCAACGGAAGGTAGGTGGAAAAACATCATGAGAGAATGTGATGATTGAGTAGGGGAAGCAACAGAAAAGGAGAACAAAAAATAGATATCTTGATAGAGGGAGCCATTGAGGATTTAGAGAGAAACCTGGTGCTAGGGAAACACCCAAGAACCTACAAGATGTTCCTGGCTAGCAGTCCAAACAATAGTGGAATGGGTACCTAAATAGGACTTCCCCTATAATCAAATGAATGACCACCTAATTGTCATTATAGAACCTTCAACCAGCAAGTGATGAAGGTAGAAGCAGAGATTCATAGCTAAGCACTGGGTTGAGCTCCTGGTCCAGCTGAAGAGAGAAAGGAGAGATTATATGAGCAAAAAGAACAGGATCATGAGGAGGAGACCCACGAAGTTTGCTGACTCGAGCTATTGGAGCTCACTGACTCTGAAATGACAGCTGAGGAACCTTCATGGAAAGGACTAAACCCTGTGAATGTAGATGACAGTCAAATGGCATGGGCAGTTTGTGGAGCCTCTTTCAGTAGGAACAGAGTTTATTTCTGGTACATGAACTGACATCTCAGAGCCTATTCCCTACAGAGAAACATCTTACTCAGCCTTGATACACGGAGGAGGGACTTGGACCTACCTCAGGTAGATGTGTCAGACCAAACTGACTCACCTTGGGAGTCCTTGACCTTTCTGAAGAATGGATGGGGGAGGCTGAGGGAGGATGGGAAGGAGGAGAAGGAGGGGGAACAGTGGTAGATATGGGAAAAAAAACTTTTAAATAAAAAAAAAATTTTAAAAGCTACTATGCAAGAAAGAATATAGGTCTTAAGCAATATGATAAATACCCAGAAAAAGGAGTAAAAAAGGAAGAGGGTGAAGGGGATGAGAAATGCCAAGAGAAAGTAGAAAAGAAAAAAAGTAAAGAGGAATAATGCAG
This sequence comes from Sigmodon hispidus, assembly GCA_004025045.1. Taxonomy (NCBI): domain Eukaryota; kingdom Metazoa; phylum Chordata; class Mammalia; order Rodentia; family Cricetidae; genus Sigmodon; species Sigmodon hispidus. The sequence continues at coordinate 139,784 of PVIH01003588.1, forward strand.
AAACCAGAAATGTAATTTTCGAACTATAAGTTTTCTGGTAATTCCAAAATATAAATACAAGGATTATTGAGAAAAGAAATAGGAGTAAGGCATGAATAGATTAAACAAGTACATATTATCTATCTGGAGCACATCTTAAGTTTGACAATATAAAGCAATTATTCTTTCTGTTCTGAAGACCCACAAAGTTGGGAGTACTTCAGTTCCCAACCTCTTATGAGGTCCCTGTAAAAATATTACCCATGAAGAGAACTTTGGAATAAAATTTAGAAATAAGGCTAAGCATAGAAATATAGGCAAATCTTTAGTGGGGTTTTGACTTATTAGTCAATGGGAACCTGCATAGACAGACTCCATCATTTTCTAAACAGATGGAGGGGTGGGCTTTTCTGGATTGGATAATATAATTAAATATGTGGTCCTTGTCTTGACTGAGGACTTCAGGGACTGAGAAGCATGAGGACTGGGTAGAAGCAGAAGTAGTGCCATGATTAAGCTGCTACAACTTAGCAGTGGGGTGGGAGGAATGTGAGTCACTCCAATTAGCAAAATTGTCTTCCAGGTCCTTGAAGCAGCAAGCCATTGTTATCAAGACACCTTTGACTATGTGTTAGCTCCATCAAAGCTAGTGAGAAACTAACAATGACTTTTCCATTTGTGGCCTCCAAAATTGAGGGATATAAGTCAACTGAGGATAACTAAAGCTATGTTAATTTGCTTCTTCCCTATGAAAGGACCATTGAACATCCCTTCCAAGCTTGTTTCTGTAGATCTCACTCAGTTCCTCTTTAAGTGAACTACCCATTGCATAGTATCACTTGAGTGTCCTCATGAAATGAGGACTGGCTTGCACTAGAATAGGTGAGCCAAGATAGAAAGCAAGAAGAAACCCATAAAGTTTTTAATGGCCCATTCATGGAAATCATATACCAGCAGTTCTGTTGTATACTACTTATTGAAACTATGCTCAAGGGAATTCTAAGGAATTCATCAACATATTTAAACAAACAAAAAACATAGATCTTGTTTTTCAAACTATTAAAAGTGAACTAAAGGAGAGGAATGACATGGTCAGTTGGATTTGCTTTGGTGCTGATGAACTGAGATCTGAAAAAATCATGAACTAGCCAAGAGATCAAACTAGCCAGGTCACGTGGCAGTGGTGACAGGAGAGATGGATTTAAGAAAGGAAGATGAACTTGTGCTTATGGTGAAACAAAAAACCATTCAAATTAACCAAAGCATTTCTTTTGTACTCACCAGTTCTTGGCAGTGAGAACAATATTCTCAAGTAGACAGTGTCTGTTCAGTTTCTATGACTTCTCAAGTTACAAAATCCAAAGTGAGTAGCAGTCACAGTGTCAGCATAGATGGTCTCATGGAAGCTTTGATAGTTCCCTGGGGCCACTGAGACAAACAACTATGTCTGGTAGCTTGCAGTCATAGATATTTATTTTCACACTGAAAGTCTGTATCCAGGGTCACATACCTTTGAAAGGCTCCAGAGGACAATCTGCTCAATGTACTTTCCAGCTTTTGGCAAATGCCCACTTCCTTGGCTTGTGGGTCATATTACACTAACTTCTGCCTTGTTCCTTACATAGCTTTTTCCTCAACATGCCTGGCCTCTGTATTGCTCTTTCGAGAATGCTTGCCATTAGAGAGAGGATCTTTCCAGGTAAGGTAGGATATTCTTTTATTTCAGTATGCTTAACTGGATCTATAAAAGCCCTTTACAAAATTAGATGGCATTCATAAATATTGGGGATTGGTGTATGAATATACCTTCAAGATAAACACTGTTCAGACCCTTAAGCAAGTAAAAAAAAAAAAAAGATGATTGATTCAAAGGTCAGGAATTTCACAATGAATCAAAGCTTTACCCAAATAACGACAAAGTATCATTTTTCCCCAACCCAATCTATTACTTATGCACAAATTTTGAGAGTATCTAATCAATCCTCTGAAAGAATGATGTAGCATCAACTTTGCCAGTTGTGGGCCAAGGGTCTGGAAGGTGAAAATGTATCCAACAAATTATGACTGGCTTGCATGTCTGGGCATATGTTCTGTTTGTGTGGGGCTTTCAGCCAAAGTCAGCTTTAAGACAAGATGCAAAGTTGAAAAGCTGCTGTAGAAACAGGAGACCCTGTTTATCTGCCAGCTTAGCAAGACCTTTGCATCACTCACCCTCATGGAGGGTTAACTGCTGGACCAGTAGTGTTCACCCTGCTTTTCCTTCACTCACCCTCATGGAGAGTTAGCTGCTAGACCAGTAGTGTTCATCCTGCTGTTCCTTTACATTGAGATTGATGCATGTTGGCTTGCTGCTCCAGAACTGTGTCTGAGATATGGTACAGTCTACACAGCTTACATAAAAAGTGGTCCTTCAGTGGCCCAATACACCCTCATGTCCATGGTAGTAGGACATGATTAAGTTTGATTTACTCAAGACCCTTTTTCCATGTCTCAAGCTTATGACTGTAATAGACTCTCTCCCCATATAGCTTCCAGTTGGGTAAGATCATCAATGAACCTCTGAGGCAATTGGAGGGTGAAGACAAGGGCATCTCACCATTCATTTCCCAACAGGTCAGTTGTCAAAGTCTGTCAACATCTTTTAGTGGGTCTCAGCACTGCCCCACCCCATAGCTCTCTCTGCATAGACTCCTTTATATCTCAGGAAAAAAAAAACCAACTCAGTTTCAGGGCTGACTTTGGCTACCCAGAAGTTCTTCACTATCTCTGACAGCCATTCTAAACCCGAATGGCTGTACATGATTTTTAACAGTCATATTATATTTTCCTTGAGTTTGCGATTCTGAATGGGCTATCTGTTTTATCAAAGGATTCAGATGGAGAAAGCCCTCACCCTTTTTTTTAATCTAGATCTTTTCTAGATGTTTGATTTCAGTGATGATAAGAGTTGTGCAGATGAGACACTTTCCACCCACAACATAGATGAGGCCAGTGAAACCTATGCAGGTGATATGACTTGCCCCAGCAGAAACAGCAGGAAGCAAGGAATCAGGATGCCAACCAGTCCAACTTCAAGACACTTAGATTTTCTGCTACTTCATCTCAACACTAAAGAAATATCTGTAATAAAACCTAGAGAAACAGAGAGGCTGGATGGTTTGAATGCTTTACTCAAAGTTAAATTATATAAAGCCATTGTGAAGCCGAAGATTTCCTTAGAGAGATGAGTGCCTACCCAGAACTCAAAATATTTGAAATGTAATTTATGTCTCTATTGTAGCCTACTGAAGGAGCCTAGGAATAAGGTGCTTCTGGTGAGGAGAAAGCTTCTTAGCCAACCCCTTTCCACAGGCTCTCTGTTTATGTATCTCCCCAGTGGTATCACCGTGTCTTCAGTCCACCCTCACAACTTTTCTCTCCCAAGTCTCTGCTTCCTGGTTCCTTACTCTCTTATTTTTAACTCTCTGCATTTTCCTGTAAATGGGTCCTCTTGTTTTATTTTCAGATTTTCTTTGAGGTGCTTTCTCAATTAATTCAGAGCTTAAAAAACAATCTGACAGCTTCTCAAGGGATATGAACTTAAGTTTGAGAAATATTTGTAAATGTTTGTTAATGTTTTTCTTCTTATACATAATAGAGATTTACTCAATTATTCATGGAGAACTAGGTTGGTGGTTCACATGAACCTCTATACTAAAAATAAAATATAAATTATTACCTGGAGCAAAAGAAGGATGGTGGGAAGGAGATGAAGGGTTGTTGAATTTGTACCATTTCCTTCCATTTAACTTCTCAATAGGTTCCTATACAAATATTTATCTGAATGTAATTACTTGGAACTATAAAGACATTTTCTTAAACCAAGTACTAGAGACCATTTGTTATACATAGTGTTTGTATTTGAAATTACAGTTTCTAACTAATTTGGTTGGGACATAAGTGACAACTATTTCTGTTCAGTGGTAATTGGATACACTAAGGAAATTTTATAAGGTTATAAAACCTAGTGATGTCACGGTTCTGTTGGTTTGTGGGAATACATTCTAAAATGTTTGTATAATGATAAACTCATCTAACCGTGAATGTATCAGAATTTATCTCCATGGTTAAGATGCATGGATATAATTGTTTCCTTATCAGTAAGTTCTCCCTTTTTATATGCCCCAATCTCTAACAAAATAGCCACATATCCATACCAACAGCACCAAACCAGCTTTGTCTATCAGAAAATGATGCTTAGAGCAACCACACTTCGCAGCTTTCTTTAAACACCTTTATTGGCAGAATCTAGTAAATGGTGGAATCAGTTAGTTTCAGAACAAGCTATTCATAGTATGCAGTTATGAAATTTAACAGTTAAGAATTGAAAGCAGTGCACCTGCAGTGTTCTTTCTGGAAAAGTAAAAATATAAGAGGTTGACTAAGTCCGGAACTTGGGAAACAAGCCCTCTCAGGAAGTGCCTTACACAATACCAATAACTCATTCCAACTCTATCTCCAGTTCATACCTGTAACAAAAGAGTTTTTGTTTGTTCGCTTTGTGGGGGTGGAAGGCTTTTTTGGCCCCTGAATGATATCACTCAAACTAGAAAGAGCTAACTTGTTCTAGTCCCTATGTCCTGTAGGATAGAAGGCATGATCACACAGAGGAGAGAACCATCATTTGCTAGTTACGGTTATAGGGGCGAAAGAGCTAATTTGTTCTAGTCCCTATGTCCTGTAGGATAGAAGGCATGATCACACAGAGGAGAGAACCATCATTTGCTAGTTACGATTATAGGGGCAGCATCATTAGGTTTACAACTGACCCCACATCACCCAGAGATAAAAGTCTGGGGCTGAGATCGGAAGGATATTTATATGATTAACTCCTGGATGCTTTTCTACCTCCACCCCTCTGGGTATGCAGCCTGCTAATCAAAATCCTCAGAGCTTGACACAGCACCTGGAACACACAAAGAATTTAATAAAATATATTAAATAAAATGGTTTATTTTTTATTTCTTTTTAAAATTTTTTTAGGAAAATTATTTCAAAAGTTTTTTCCTCATACCTTCCACTGCTCCCCCTCCTTCCCCTCCTCCCTTGGACTCCCCAACCCCTTTGCCCTATTTATTTTCCAGGGAGGGCAAGGACTTCCAAGGTGAGTCAGTTCAGTCTGGCATATCCAGTTGAGATAGGTTTGAGTCCCTCCCCCCAGTATCAAGGCTGAATAAAGTGTTCCTCTGTAGGGAATGGGCTCTGACAAGCCAGTTCATGCACCACGAATAAACTCTGGTCCGATTGCAAGAGGCTCCAATAACTGCCCATGCTATTTGACTGTCATCTACATTCAGAGGGTTTAGTTTCTTTCCATAAAGGTTCCTCAGTTGTCACTTCAGAGTCTGTGAGCTCCCAGTAGCTGGGGTCAGCCATCTCTGTGGGTCTCCTCCTCATGATCCAGATCCCTTTGCTCATATACTCCTTCCTCCCTCTCTCTGACTAGACCAAGAGCTCAACCCAGTGCTTGGCTATGGATCTCTGCTTCTAACTCCATCAGTTGCTGGATGAAGGTTTTATAATGACAATTAGGTAGTCATTCATTTGATTATAGGGGAAGCCTTGTTTAGGCACCCTCTGCACTATCGCTTGGAGTCCTAGCCAGGAACACCCTTTTGGTTCTTGGATGTTTCCTTAGCACCAGGTTTCTCTCTTACCCCTCAATGGCTCTCTTTATCAAGATATTTATTTCTTTGTTCTCCCTCTCTATTGCTCTCCCCACTCAACAATCGCATTCTCTCATGATCTCTTCCCACCTCCCTTTCCTACTCCCTCAATTTACTCAGGAGATCTTATCTATTTCCCTTTCCCAGGGGAATCCATGGAGGTCTCTCTTAGGTTTCCCCTATTACCTAGTTGCTCGGGGTTTAAGGATTTTAGCCTGGCTAACCTTTGCCTTATGTCTAAAATTCACTTATGAGTAAGTACATACTATATTGATCTTTCCGGGTCTGTGTTACCTCACTCAAGATGATACTCTCCAGATGCATCCATTTGCCTGCAAATTTATGATGTCATTTTTTTTTCCTGCTGAGTAGTACTCCGTTGTATAAAAATGCACCACAATTTTTTAATCCATTCTTCAGTTATGGAGCAACTAGTTTATTTCCAGGTTCTGACAATTACAAATAATGCTGCTATCAACATACTTGAGCTGATGCCCTTGGGATAAGAATGTGCATCCTTATTTCAAAGTTCTGGAGTGCTCCACTCCAGCTGGCTTGTAACAAAAAACAAAACTCAGATACCCATTTCCCTTAGATTTTGAGATGTCTGCTCTGAAGTGTATTAGCATCTGGATAGGATTTCCTCCTTTATAAAGCAAACCTCTAATATCTGTATAAGTTACCATTCTTTGATACTCCATTGTGCTGGCAGATTTGAAACAAAAAACCTCAATTCCTGAAAGTAAACCCTTTCTCTTAGTGATGATGAGATCACTGAACTTCCACTCCCACAAGTAACCTGGGACCAAGTTGGAAAGGGAAAAGAAAGCCTTACAGTAACAATGATATTCAAATGAAAGCCCCATGAATACCTTACCCTTGGTTTAGGTTTGCCATGGCTGCATTTGTGGCCCAAACTGTCAGTCAACCCATTGTTTGCCCTACACTACACCAAAGAAGTGATTTGCTTGAATCTTTTTCTTTTCTTTTGTCACTGAATTGATGAATTGCTTTGGCATCTGGTAGTTAGCTTTTAGCTTGGGAAATAATCATCTTCTACTGGGGCAGATACTCTACTCTGTGGTGGTACTTTATCACAGGCAGTGCATAAGTGGTGTTGTTTGCAATTTGATAAACGTGCCCCATTAGGCTTGAAGCTTCCCAAACACCAGCCTGATATGTAAACACAATCAAATCATGCTGTCACCCAGGGGACAAGATTGCATGGCTCATCCTTCTCTGTCTTTTTTTCAACCTCTCTTTTTTTAAAAAAGAAAAAAACTCATTCTTCATTCTACACAAGCAGAGAAGGGCATTTTTCAGCAGTGGGTGATGCTGCTAAGCTAAGTGTCAAATGCTTTCCATCTGTTAGAGATGGAATATTTTTGATTGGGGAAAAAGACATCAAAACATTTTTCACAGGAAACTAGAACACATTTGAATGTTATCAGACCCATTTCACAATATTGAGGAACACATATTGAATATAGAAAAAAAACCTAGTTCTTTCAAAGCTTCCCACTCAGGAAAAAAAAGCTTTTGGAATTGTAGAGTTTCAGGACAGAACAGACAAGAAATCACACACACACACACACACACACACACACACACACACACACACACACACACCTTACTATGTAAACAACTAAGTACTAAATGGCTATTTAATTTAATCTTTGCTAGCATGTCGTAGTTGATGCTACCTTCACATTTAATAGTTATGAAAGGAAAACAGAAAAATTAAGCAACTTGCTAATTATAGCCATTCTCTCTATTAACTGGCCAACCTGTACTGAATGTTTCCTATGCCAACTCATCTGATCTCAAAATTCTCTCCTGTATGGAATAAAATACAGGTTGTCCCTGACTCCTACCTCTTGGTCCTAGGTCAGCCTGGGGCTTTAATGTATAAGTAAGTGGGTTCCCTCTTTCAAGTAAGAGACTTTTGTATATTTAAAGTTGATTTCTTGTTGCTCTAATCCTAATTGGTTTTAATAAAAACCCAGAGCCAGAAAAAAAAATGTTGAAAGATCAGAGAAGCAGAGGAACAGGCCACCAGAGAAACTTCTCATCATTAGTGAATCCTCAGGTAGAAAGGGCAAGATCCTGTCTTCACAAAATCTCAGACTGAATGCTTCAGTCCTTAGACAAAAGGAAAGAGAAGCACCGGACGTAAATCTTCTCTTCTCCTACCTTATATTTTTTTTCTCTCCTTAGGCATTTTATGTCCTGTCTCAAACTTCCTAGTGCTGGGATTAAAGGTGTGTGCCACCACAGCCTGGTTCCGTTTCTCTTTTAGACTAGATTAATCTTCTGTAGCCAGTGTAGCCTTGAACTCACTGAGATTCATCTGCCTCTGCCTCCTGAGTACTAAAATTAAAGGTGTGCATCACCACTGCCTGGCTTCTATGGTTAACTGTGGCAGGCTCTTCCCTCTGATCTTCAAGCAAGCTTTATTTCTTAGAGGATACACAAAATATTACCATAACTCCTGGTACCTGAAGATTTGCTTCTTGTGAGTAAATATTTCTTAAGCATTCATTCAACATGGTTTCACATCTTGAGTGATGTGTGTTTTCTGGTTTTTTTTAAGTGTGATTACATAATAGCTACTAGATTTTTAGTTGCCTACCTAGCCTCCCTTAAAAGACCAGAAATTTTACCTCCCTCAGCTCAGTAGTACAAGGATTAAATTAAAGTTCTCCATTTCCAACCAGTTAAGCTCTTTCAAAAATCCCTGATTTGTGCTTACACACCACCTCATTGTCTCCAGTGCTCTCTCACATAGTTGTCTCATAGTTCCACATCTCCATCATTGTTTTCTTAAAATTACTAGCAAGCCCTAAATGAGTGTACAGTATGCATGGAGACCATGTTGTAAAAGTCAGTGCATGTCCATGTCCATGCCCCCTTCAGCTCTCTCTCCCCCTAATCCTCTTGATCCAATGATCTCCAGTCTCCAGAGAGTCTAATCCTTAAGTGTATACCACACACCAAGACAGCCACCACACCAGGAGAGTGATCCTATGGAATTTTCCTTGTCTGAGTTAAATTATCATCAATTAAGCTATAATTATCCATCACCCTTTCCACCACTGAAGAGACCAACCACTGAGATCTGCTTGGGCTGAAGGACCTATACTTGAACTAGTTGCCTCTGAAGGCTAGTGTGGACCACAGCAAGAGGGAAAAAAAGTGCCTCAACAAATGATTCTGGTACAAACACATCAGATACTTAGCTTAGGAACAATAGAACAATGTCAGTCTCTGAGCCCATATGCATGAGATATATTACACTCTATTTCTTTCACTCATTTTCTGTTACTAAAGGTTTGATGTTGGGTAACTCAGGAATCATATTCAGAAAGACTGACCATCCATTTGTGGAACATTCATGGAGTGTCCATATACTGTGGAGGTGAGGACATATGGTCAAGACTAATAGAGCATCTAATGACCTCCTTGAGTTTGACTCCCAGTCTTCATGCATTGATCCACTTAGGTCTGGGATATGCCATATACATTTATAATTGTAGGCTTTTCCCTGGTAATTCTCAAAGTGCTTTGGACCTTTCTTTTATTCATACCATGTAAAATTTCTGCACTCAGTAGACTGTTCAGATCTCTTTGCTCTAGAACAGTTATATGCTCAAGATCTCTCTTATACTATGAAGGCATTTACAATAAAACTAAAAGAAAATCCCCTGCATTTGCTTTTGCTGCACCATTTTTTTTTATGATGAGCTCACAGCTTCTTCTTGTTGACTAAGTTGCAGAAAACACTACTAGAAATGAAAATCACTTGAGTTGATATTCCAAGAAAAAAGTCTCCTGCAGGAATTAATTCAGGGCTTTCAAAGAGTGGAAAGATCACTGAAACTTAGCAGCTGCCCCTAGAGGGACACAGAGGAGCTCTTGGCTAACAGAGAAAGTATTCCTCTCACACCATATTAAGACCTCCTAAGTGACTGGACTGTTAATGGGACACTTCCTCCTCTCTCACACCTTGCCATCTATATTCTGAAATGGTCTCCCATCTCTGTTCCCATTCAGCTCACATTATTCTTTGTGGCCCAGAGGAAATGGAAGAAACTGGCAGAGTTAGTAAACAATATCGTAGGCTTCATGATATCTATACACACTTGGAGACTTGGAGAGGGAAGGAGGAAGGAAGGAAGTGAGGGATGGAGGGAGAGAGGGACATACAACAATTCACATGCTTACCAACATTCTGCAAATAAGACTTGCTGTTAAAAGATGAGCAGAACACACTAGATTCTGACACTCTGTAAATTTACCTCAGGGACTAGTAAACTCAATCACTCATGTTCTGTAACCACCTGTGAATGTATCCTGTGTTCTCAGTGTTTCTCCTTCTCAACATCTGCATGTTTTACTCAAACTTTTGGAGTGTGTACTATTACCCTCTTTATGTCATGGATGTCAGACTATGACATAGAAATGGTAAGTAACATTCCCAAAGACAAATCAGTAACTGCTAAAGGCAGGACTTGAACTTGAGAAATGTGAGCCAAAGTTTAGACTCTTAAATACCTTCATAATAAGGAAGTTATAATGGTTCTGGAACCATGGTTAACTGTGGAAGCTTAAGAGCCACTGTGATATAATGTGAGAAGAATGGGTGGTCTACTCTGCTCTAACACATAATTCAAAGTATCTCTAAAGAATGAACAGTCTAAACTCAAATGGCTACAAAGGAAGCAAGACATAAAATAGATCACAGTTCTATGTGAAACTGGAAAGACAGAATGGCACATAGGGCAACCAAGGGAGTCTGAAAGATGATATTAGGCTGAGCCTTTTAAAACACATTAATGAATTTTACTGAATATAACTTTCCTTCAGTAAGAAATTTCAAGTCCTGGCCATACATCTCCTCAACCTAGACAGTTCTCATGGGTGAACTAGTACTACTACAAACTCACAAATTATAGAGCATGATTGATTCAGCTGGGCAGATGTACCTCTCATATCCAATTAGAAAGATACTGTTGTGGTAAGATATTTTAAAAGAGATTGTCACTTTCAAAAGAGTGATGACTAGGCCTTTAAGAAACAGGGCAGCTATTTGCCACAGTCCCTGCTTAGCCATACTGTCACTAGTCTCTGTCTTTCACTTACTCACCTGACCCTTGTGTATTACCGAACCAGCAAGTACCACAAGTATTCCACATGAAGGGAAGCTTCTACATATGACAGAGGCACTCACTGACTGTGGGATTCCCCAAGTGACTCAGACACGATGGCTGGCACAATTTCATTGCAGCTCCTTTGACTGAGCTTCAGGATGCCATTAGCCAGTGCACTTGCCAGGTGCCGCCTTACAAGGCCATTGATTCTTTGTTGGCCCCTGATGGCTTTGTATAGACTTGTCCTGAGCAAATCCACAAACAGTACATGCCAATATCAGCTCCCAGATCCCAAACCAATCCCAAGTCACAACTTAGGTTCATCTTCTCTGCTCTGATAAGATCTATTACAAAACTATAGTAATAATAGGATCTTCTTACCAAGCTACATGTATCTTCTGCTTATCAAATGGCACAGAGGGGTGAATGTTCTTACAATGGTGAAATCAGATTATTATACCCTTTATAACAGAGCACTCATGTTTTAAGCTTGAGAGAGAAAAATTCAGGTTATCAAGCAAATGGTATGTGGCTACCCGCCAGCCCCATGACCAGGGAAAGCCAGTCAGATTTAACTTGGTTTCTACATCCACAGAGTGTAGATTGTAAACACACTTCAGTAGCAACTAAGAAGGTTAAATGGCAGGTATCCGTGTCTATCTGTACCCAGGTAATGTATAAAGTAAACAAACTCAGCTGTTTTAATATTAAATTAAATCCCCTCCCATGACTCTAATTTTGTCATCATAAGAAGGTTCTTCTAGCCTCTGTTGGCTTCCCTTCCCCTGAGAGGCTTCCTCTATCCAAGTATTCCATTCTGACTGTCAAGGAAACTCACCTGATGAGTTCTGTGTGTGACTATGGTTTTCCTAAATAGCTATAGCTATTGGTGTCTCCAGGTGAAATACACATGGACTCAATGTTGAACTTGCCAAGGTCATTTGTCTTTGAACTACTGATCCCATGAGGTGAAGAATCTCAAGGTAAGACTCAGCTCTATGTTGCTCCTGTGGATCTATGGTCAGCAAACACATGAGCAGAGGGAGAGATTCTGAAGGTAGAAACATTTCTTCTCCCCTGCAGGAGGGTCCCAATAGAAGCATCACCCTTCTTGTAGTCTCAGGTAAGGTATAGATTTTGAGGTTATTCAGAACTAATCAACCAATCACTCCTCTAATGCACACATCCAGCTCAGGACAGGCAGACAGAAGACATTTCTAAGCTTAAGAGTATTGAAACTGAGAGCCATTATTGACTTCTTAAAAATTCCCCTTCCTCTGAAAGTAGAGAAAGGTTCTTCTTTCAAGTTCATTTCCATGTACTACTGCCCATAGAAATAAGTTTTATCAGTGGAAAACATATTCTTCTATGTGAAAAGCTAAACCAGTACTATGGGATGTCGGCCACCCTATGTGGTCCCCTTCTCTGTGATTCAAATATTTCAAACTACTGAGTGACTCTGTGATGGGTTAGAGATTAGACTGAGAGTAACTGACCACTCACTTGTTTCATTGTTATCATTTTGAAAAGCTGTGTTGATGAAGATGTAATTAATAAAATGAGTCCAGCATGGAGAGACAACAGTATGATGGGGAAGACGAGCAGCAGGTGACCTAGGTCTTAACCCCATTTGGGATGGTACACTCTCTTCATACTGTGGCCTTGAACGCATCACTTCTCTTGTGTCTCAGTTTCTCCATTGATAAAATGGAGTTATCTTGATGATGTTATGAATTAATATTTGCAAAACCCTTAGAATAACCCCTGATCTGTGAATGTGTTGTGTTGTTTTTTTTTTTTTTAGAGGAATCTTGTCAATCCACTCCTCTAAGCCCAGTCTCACACAAATGGAGAAGTCTCATGAAAAACTTGGTGGCATTAAAAGCCAAAGGGGACATCAAACCCTGTACTACACTGAAGGAAAACAAAATAAAACAAAACAAAGCCATGGCTTGTAAAGTTACATATTTCTATCCTCAAGTACACTGCTACTCATTTCAATATCTATATTTTTGAAATATATTTTTGCTTAATAAAAAGAATATTTTAATATTATTATATTTGATGGAGTCCCAAACCACCCAGACCCTTCTATTCTTCCAAGACAAGAATCACTAAGAGCCAGAAAAAAGTCAGGTAAATAATGGAAAGAATGTCAGATTCCATGCTAATAAAGCTGCATGGTAGGCAGGCAGCCGCAACAAGTGTGGAAATGTTGTCAAGGTTTGTGGTCACACTGGATTTTCTTATGTTAAACATGGAAAATTAGCTTATCGATCACAATTAGACCTTCAGCAACTCAGAGTTTTCTCCTCTGAGCAAGGTTTTCCCTACTGAGAATATCTTATATCTCAGAGCAGGTGAGAAATCTTGATTCACTGGGGCAAAAACATCCCCAAAGACAAGTTTCTCTCTCACAACCAATAATGAAATCTCTCTCTCTCTCTCTCTCTCTCTCTCTCTCTCTCTCTCTCTCTCTCTCTCTCTCTCTCTCTGACACACACACACACACACACACACACAGACACACACACACACAATATCTCAGGTACAAAAAATGGACACCATAATGTCATGTCATGCAACCTTGCGGTATTTGTTGACACTTTTGATGGCAGAAGTATCTTTCAGTTTGCTTTTATTTCTCAAACCATCTCATTTGAAGCATTGAGAGGTTCCCCTTGTCAGGTTACAGAAGCAGTCTCTCTTATCCAGAGATATTTTTCAATGGACTCCACTGCCCCTTATCATGGCTTCCTGATATTACCCATTTTCAGGCTATTTAGATTCATTCACATTCAGCATTTTCCAAACACACATATTTAATCAAGCACAGACAGATTGGAAAATGTTTTCAGATTGAGCAGAACACAGAGACAAGAGTTGAGCACATTTTGGACTTTACCCTTACTTAACCTGCATCTTAGATGACCTTAAGAGCATCTCTGGTTTTACTGATCACTTTTTAGCCTCTGGGTTATTATTTTTTTTTTTTTCTTCATGACTACAAGTTCCTCAAGTATACTATTACATTAGTATCTCATTTTGCCAAACTGTACTGCTTCTTATCTGTTGATCTCTCGGTCTTATGACAGCCTGGTACACAGTTGACACTGGAGAAAGTAAGAAAGGAAGATGATGGTTGGAAGAGAGGAGTCAGTAAAGGAAAAGGAAGGAGAAAGTAGTCAGGAACATACAGAACGTGAGCTGGGCCATCACTGGTGAAGAAAAGGACAATGTTCATAGCAGTTGGCCTTGCTCTATAATAGTATCCTGAACTTGAGGAAGTTCATTCAACTTTCTGAGCTTTGACTCACCATTTATAAAAGGAAGAACAACATTTATTCCAGACTACTTGTTTTGGAAAACCAAATTAATGTCTGTGAAAGTGACTAGTACATGCAGTAAATACTCAAGAGAAGTTGTAAAATTAACATATGCATCTTAATTCATCAACGATCCGTCAATTGGTAAGTTCTTGAAAGACTCCATTGGATTTTATTCTCTAAAAACCCTAAAATTAACTACAATGCATGGGTTGGGTCCTCCAAAAGGAGAAATTTACTGGGAACTCTTTCTGAAGAAAACCACATCAAATATAACAGAATGGGATGACTTAATCCATCACCAGTCACAGCTACAACTGCAGGGTCAATTGTTTAACCAGACAGCTCACTGCTTATCTCACATCTTGATAAGCGTGAAGGAGTCACATGATCTTAAATAGATTCTGTAGCTCTGATGGACACAAAGGATGAGTGTGAATGCAGAAAATTCATACTCAAAAATTCTCCCCTTTCCTGATTGAACAACAACAAATACATTGAAATTTCTGTTCCAAATTTATGTTAAATACTTTTTTCAGAATCTGTCTCATACTGTACAAGAACTTGTATTTGTTTGTTGAGAAGAAAGAGCAATTATAGAATATAACATCCAGTTGGTTTGCCTTAGAAACAGGCTTAGTTATTATTTCTGCTACATAAAATACATACTAAGATATATGGAGAGATATTTAACTAAATCTTAGTGCAATAAAGTGATTCAAATCATGGAACCACCTACATGGAAATAACTGTTGAGGGTTTGGGATCTGACTTCTTATGCTGATCCAGAAATCTTCCTAGACAAAGTTCTATGTGGGTTGGAGGCAGGGATGCTGTCAAGGGAGAAGTCTGGCTGAGACTTTTGCCTCTCCTTCAAGTCTATGTCATTTAGCAGTCAACTTTACTTTTTAAAAATAAAATATCCTTTACTAAAAAGGAAAGAAGGAAGGAAGGGAGGGAGGAGGGAAGGAGAGAGAGGGAGAGAAACTGACTTAGTAGTGAGAAAGAAACCCTCAGTACTGTGTAGTTCCTCAAAACATCCAGAAACATTTCTAAAGTGACTTTAGCTCTTTCAAGACCAAGAAAATCTTTATTCAATAGGAGGAAAAACCCTTGACCCTGTGGGAATGAAAGAGGGGATAGCTCTTCTCAGGTAAAAAGGGCATAGGGACCTTGGAAGAAAACTGTAAATTATTCACAAATGATCTACTAACAGAGGCTGGGGTTAAAGGGAAGAGTTAAAATAGCAGAGTCTGAAATGCTAAGGAGGATGAGGAAGAAGTCCTGCAGATGACTCCAAGGCAACCAACCTGTACCTCCATCCCCAAAGCCTTTGAGAAATGTATATATAGGACACTATTGTCTTTTCATATACTCCCCTCATTTGTTTGTTTTTTTCTCATTGCTGACTTTTATTTTTTGTTTTTGTTTCCTGAGACAGGGTTTTTTTGTGTAACAATTCTGGTTGTCCTGGAACTTACTTTGTAGACCAGCCAGCCTCGAACAAGAGATTTGCCTGCCTCTGCTTCCAACCTCTGGGATTAAAGGCATTGGCCACCATTGCCTGGCATACTCTCACTGTTAAATAAGTTGATTGCAACAAACTTAACTGTAAGAAGGGATTCAGTCAAGAAGCTTTCCCCTAGAAGACCATCCCAGATCTCCACAGACAAGAAACTAACTGCAGCTATGTCCTGTTAGCTATGGCAAAGTTAACTGTGTACCACGGTAAAGATAAAAGCTGGTTAAGTTAATATGAGAACAAAGAAAGCATGGGCTAACTACAAGTGAGACAGCTACAAGCTGAGAGGTACAGTGTCAGCTGATGGCGAGCAGTGAGCAGACAAAGTCTACAAAGCACAAATGGTATTGACCATCTTTCACTGGGTGGGTAGCACATGAGCAGTGCACTTCCTGATTGGGCCAAGGGGACATGTATAGAGTGTGAGCTCCCATTATCTTCCCTCATTATAGCACACAGAACACTGATCTTGATAGAAATGACCTCAGCCTTTCTATAATTTCTGCCAATGCCCTAGAGAAGGACATTTAGGTCTTATTTTTCACTAACTTCCTTACTTTTATATGTTTATTTCCTTTTCCTTTAACTCTATTTCTGTCTGTCTGTCTGTCAGCTCTATCTTTCCACCATGGGTTCTAAGAGTGAAAATCAAGCCATGAGGCTTGGAAGCAAAAGCCTTCTGAAACGTCTCACTGGCCTCATTTTTCTATAGTAATTCCTAATAAATCCTGCTTCTGCTTTGCATATTCTTACAAAAAGCTGCATTATTTATCCACACTTGTGTAAGACAGCAAACTCAGAGCCACTGTTGCAGATCAATCTTTGATGATCATGAATGTTCACCATCTTAGGTCTTTAAATCATGCACAATGGGGCCATGAAAAATGTCATTGGTCTCAAACCCCCTACATCTTTAACAGGACATCTTTATCAGGTAAGAGCTAAAGAAAAAAAAATCAACTGAAGGAAGACTTGAAGAAATAACTGAATAAATAATAAATAAGAGAAAACATACACAAGACTGTTCAATAGGGCTTTTCCAAAGACCTGAAGATTTTAGATTAGCACCACACCTTGGGTTTATACATTTATTTTTTTATAATTTATTTAATTGTAACTTTATGCAATTTAATTTTTTTTGTTTTTTTGTTTTTTTGTTTTTTGTTTTTTATTTTTTTCTTCTTTATTTTGTATTTAACAAAAAAACAGTAAAATGAATCTAAAATGAGGAAAAGTTAACAATAACTATAAAGAGGATAAGAATCATAAGCATGGCTTATCAAGGGTGGTAATGCAAATAAGATTGCTACACATATATTTACTTTGTGTTCAGCTTTCCCTCTGAAATTTTTTTTCCATCCCTGTATATCCTATTCAAGGCCCCTTCCCCCTCCCACCACATCTTGTCATTTTTCTTTTCTGCAACTCCCCATCCCCTCCCTGGGCAGGGAGCAGACAGTCCTATGGTCCCACTGACCCAATAATGCTTGGATCAGTCTCCACTCCTGGCCAAATCCAGTTTTGTCCCCCCTCCCTCAAGAGTGAGTCTGGTGTTCCTATAGTTGGAGTGGGGTTCGAAGGGTCAGTCCAGGGTGTTTCTGATCCCAGGCTGTTCAGTGGTTGTGGTTTGCTGCTTGGGCATGTTTGGCTTTTTTTCTTGTTTGTTTGTTTAGAGACCACTAGTGAGTGAGTACATCCCCTGCTTATCTCTCTGAGATTGTGATACCTCGCTCAGGAGGATATTCTCCAAATCCATCCATTTGCCTGCAAATTTTAGGATATCATTTTTTCTTACTGCTGAGTAGTATTCCATTGTGTAGATGTACTACAGTTTGTTAATCCATTCTTCAGTTGAGGGACATCTAGGTTGTTTCCAGGTTCTTGCTATTACAAATAATGCTGCTATGAACATAGTTGAGCTAATACCTTTGGAGTGTGAATGTGCCTCTTTAGGGTATACACCCAGAA